>SNQJ01S0063760.1:0-15426 GCA_010110895.2 Picea sitchensis | reverse complement strand
TATAAACTCAAAACATATAACTCATGAAATTGCACAATAACCATAACTCCTTTTTATTAATCCATAATAGAAATATGATTTTACAACAACTCGATATCAACATAGCCATCCCCATGAAGGTTCTCATAAACAATATTTATACATTGCGAATGAGATCATATAGGTCCAAACCTCACATATTCTATAAATTGTTTTACATATGAAATAACACATGTGTGTATTCTATAGCGTATCTAACAACTCATGGGTATGTATAGAATAGGATTTATCGTCCATGTAATGGAGAAATTCATGACATGTTGCATGAATTTATCTCATGCGATCTCATTAGTATCTCATGTTGATTTGGTGTGGATCTAGCTCCCATGTTTTGCCATTTGTTCATGCATTGACTGTTACTTTCACTCTTCTCCTATGCTGACCTGGAGAACTCTCTGTCTGAGTTGATAGGTGGATGGGATTTAGGTACTGATTCAACATCCTATACAAGTTGGAATCTCAACCTAGAGTGTGTGAAACCATATGGAACAATGATTCTTCTACAGAAAAATTTAGCGGCTACAAAAATATATTTGAGTTTCTACAAAATTAGAGATTTTGTAGCGACTCATTAAAAGTAATAAGTAATTAAACCAAATTGCATAAGGAAGAATAAAAATGTTCTTAGAATGAACAATTTACCTTTCATATTCTTCAATACATAAATTATGTAGCTAATCAAGATAATCATGACAAAAAGGGTAAAATAAGGTGTAATTTGGTTCATAAGTATAGGTTTTGGAGGGAATTTTATGATAGGAAAGTGAAAAAAAGAGTATAATTTGAGGACTCAACAAGGTTTTCCTTTCACCAAGCATGGTAACACCTGTTTCTTTTTGGTTGTTGATTAGTTCTCTAAGATGGCCATTTTAGCATCGTGTAAGAAAAGTAACATAGCTAAATGCACTACTAAGATCTTCTTTGAGTGTGTCTAGGTTCATTTTGGGATACCATGTACCACTATTTAAAATATGGATAGTAGTTTCCTCGATACGCTCCTATCTAGCATGTGGTCTCTGATGGAAACCAAGCTAATAAAAACGATTTCCTTCCACCCCCAAACAGATGGAAAAATATAAGAGGTCAATAGGATGATTGCGCATATCTTGAGCATGTAGAACTCCAAGCATCCACATACATGGCATGAGATCATTTCGTATGTTCAACAAAGCTACAATAGATCCCTCCACAAATCTATTGGCCATATCCCTTTTCAAGTGTTCTTAGGGTTCCAACCATTACCCCCCCATTGATGTAGCTATGCCCGCTACATCTTGATAGAAAGGTTACTCCCATACTCAAATTGAGGAAGACAAAGAAACCATGTTTGTTGAACAAATATATCTCATCCAAAAATAGGCATGATATCATGCAGAAAGGCAATTCCAAGTGCAAGTAACGACATGACTAGTATCAGGTTCCACATAGGTTTCAAGTTCGTGATAAGGCGTGGTTGCGATTGTAGAAAGACTGCCTCATAGGTACCCATATGAATCTCAAACCCCTAATATATTACCCTTACACAATCATGAAGGAAGCAGGTAAGAATGTTTCTGAATTAAGTTTCCCCCTTTTCATTAGCTTGCATCCAATATTTAATGTGGAGCTTCTTCAACCATATTTTACACCTCTATTGGACACCTCAGAGGTGGATGAGATTTTTTCCCCTATAGAACTTAATAATGACTACATTGAGTAGGCTACAATTGTTGATTAATTGGGTTGGTTTTCATTGATGTCAACACTTGAAGAAAGTCCAGTAGCGAATTTCGATAGCACAAAGGTTTGGGTAATGGACCCAATTTTTTTTTATGGATAATGGTATGAGTTTTGATATATTTGTAGGTAATACTATTCTATATGGATATTACATGTCATGCCATTTCCGATGGTATGTGGAACATCACATAACTTCTCACAGTTAGAGAGTTATGGCCATGTGAAGTTGGAGAACCCTCATGGGTCATCTAGAAGCCCCAAAAGGTCAAAGTAGTCAAAGTGGTTGTAAAGAAGAAATTATTTAAATAATAAATTGAAGTGATGAGTGTAATATAAGTCAAAAAGAATACAAAATAAATTATTTAAATAATAAAGTTAATGGAGAAAATACTAAGTGGACAAGTGGTTAGAAGTGGGTTAGCCCTAAAATAAGGAAAGTGGGTTAAGATGGTTAGAAGGTAATTTAAATAATAAAGTGAAGTGATGAGTGTACTATAATTCAAAGTGGATACAAAATAAATTATTTAAATAATAAAGTTAATGGAGAAATTACTAAGTGTACAAGTGGTTAGAAGCGGGCTAGCCCTAAAATAAGGAAAGTGGGTTAAGATGGTTAGAAGGTAACCCCTTGAGGAAGCTACATGAAAGTATAAATAAGAGGCAAGGGTCTCTCATTTTGAATAACACTTGAGAATATTGAATATATGCAATTTATTGAGGTAACCAAAGGATATCTAAGCTGAATTTCAGAGGGAAGGTGAAGTAAAGAAGACGGAAATTCAAGGGAGGATAAATTCTTTTGATGATGCTTTCTAAGGTATGTCATTTTCAGGTCATCTCACCAGTTTTTCAATAACTTGTTTTATAGAATGACTCAGACCGTGAAAATGGGAGGCTATTGAGGAAACATATCTAAGTAGATGACATAAAAATTTCATCTTGTGTTTCGTTGTATTTTTGTAGTTACACTCCGTGGAAAATAGGGTTTGTGGTTAGTTCTGAAACTAGTCTAAAACAAGTGCTTCAGGTAAAAACGTCATAACTTCTTCATAAAAGATCCAAATTCATTAAGACCAAATGTATTGATTCTATTATAGTCTGTAGTATTCTATGTTTCATATTCAGATCCATACAACAAATATTTTGTGTGGGGCACACTCTAGAAGTTATCTCTCTAGAATAGGACATAATTCAACAAGGTATGCCATTTTTGCTATAACTCCTTTTATGAGAGGTTCCAAGTAGTGAAACCTGAAGGAATTTCATAAAAGACACTACATAACATTTTGTACTATTTTCATATATTTATTCATTATAGGTACATAGTTATGATTATTTCAAGTTAGGGTTGTTGACTAATCCAAAATTAGTCATGTGAGACTAAAGTAAAGCTTTATGAAAATGTCAGTCTCTTGTTGTTAAAGTTAAGGAAGGTTTGCAGGAATGTGATCATATACACCAGGTCCATTATAGAGTTACAAATCATATTTGGATGATGAAATTGATGAGGTATTTTGGTTGAGGTGCATGTTGGGTACATGATTGATACAAGTAGTTGATGAGTTGGCACATACATGAGGTGTATAGTTGATGATGTTGGTACATATTGATGATTCATAGTTTATGTGTATTTGATGCATGATTGGTTCATATTTGGTGCATGGTTAATGCACTCATTGATGGTACAGGTTGAGGTACAGGTTGGTGCATGGTTGATGCACTTGTTTATGGTACAAGTTGATTACAGGTTGTTTGGATAGGTTATTGTGACAAGTTATTTGTACAAGTTTGGTGCATGGTTGATGCATTTGTTTATGGTACAGGTTGAGGTACAAGTTGATGTATGGTACATGTTGGCACAGATTGTTGGTACATGTTGGAACAGGTTATTGGTACAGGTTGTTGGTACATGTTGGAACAGGTTATTGGTACATGTTGTTACAGGTTGATTACATGCTTATTGGTACAAGTTTACAATAGTATATCTCATAGTGATAATGTGCCAGTGGTTCCATCATTCTACTTCTATGTTAGGGCAGTTGGATGGGGCAAGGATAGGTGGTTGTATCCACCTTTCAGTTGTATCAAAATAACATAGGGGGTTGTAGTCTCCTTCTGGTTGTAGGCAAGGAATTGAGGATTTGGAGCTTCCCTCAGGTTGTAGCCTAAGAAACTAGGGGGTTGTAGTCTCCTTCTGGTTGTAGTTAAAGAATTGGGGATTTGGAGCTTCCTTCATGTTGTAGCCTGAAAAACTAGGGGGTTGGAGCCTCCTTCTAGTTGCAGTTGGAAAACAAAGGAATTTGGTTCTTCCAATGAATGTAATTCTTAAATACATATAAGAAAAAGCATTATGTGGTTTTCTCCCGCTTTGTGTTTCCACGTAAAAACACTGGTGTACTGTGTATGTGTATGATTTCTCATTTGTTCATTGTTTATTTACTCTACAACTATTGGATGATAATGCTACATTGATATATAACTTTCATTTTTTTGGTTAAAAATGATTATTTATCTATTAGTTATTCACACCCCCCCCCCTCAATAATCCAACAATTGGTATTAGAGCGGGTTCCTTCATGAACCACTGGAAGGAGATCATGGATTATTCTAAGAATGGAGTACCATTGTTTAATGATCAGAATGGTTTAAATTATTAGTTATGGATTGGAATGAATAAATTAGTTTTACAGGCATAGGGGTATTATATTTTTCTATCAGTCATTACAGGATATGATAGTTCAAAAAGGGTAAAGACTACAACCAAGAAGGAATTGAAGAAGAATAAAAAAATAGCAAAAGATTTCATCTGGGAAAGATTACCTAATCCGGTGAGAGAAAATATTGGTAAATGTTCATCAAGCAAAGAACTTTGGGATAAGTTACATGACATATATTCTTCACCCATGGCAGATTCAAAAAATTCCAAAGAAAATGCAGGTACAAATCAAGAAGAAATATGTTCACCATGTCAAACAGATTCAGAAGATGAAGAGTACATAATCAACATAGGTATGTTGTTTTTCTTTAATTGTGAAAAACATGGACATCTTGAAATAGAATGCCATGAAGGAAATGAGACAGAAAAACTAATTGAAAAGGAAGACAATTATGAAGCATAATTGATTAGTGCTTTAGATTAACTAAGAAAAGAAAGAGAAGAAAACAAGTCACTCAAGAAAGAGTTGATGAAACAAAAGGAAAGTGTTCACATTTTTTAAGAATCCCAATAGGTCATCGAGAACTTAAGAACTCAACTAGAAGAATCCAGAAAGATCGAAGAAAATCATGAATATCAAAAGCAGCATTTGGAAGCCAACATAGCAACACAGAAGGAAGAAGTAGAAATCAGAGATAATATATTGACAGATCACCTTAAGGAAAGAACTAACGATATAAACCATCTTGAGGCAGAGTTTGGTCAAGAAGAGAAAGGACTTGAAGAAGAAATAATCACATTAAAAATCTAGCTTGAAGAAGCGAAAAGAACAAAAGAAGTCATGAAGTCTCAGATAATGAAGAAAGAAGAAGAGGTTTAGAAGCTTGAAGAAGAAGTTGTCACATTGAGAAGTAAAATCCTCAAGCTCAAAAAGAATGTTGAAGAGATAGAAACATCCACATCAACTAAAGAGAATGAAGAGAATCACTCTAGGTTTCTAGAAAAGAATAATGAATAAAATAGAAAGAGTTATGCAGAAGTACTCAAAGGAAGGAATCATGGTCAACCAGAATTTAAGGAAACTATTGAAGATACATCTTCAAGAAGACAATCCATGTTCAAGCCACACAGAAGCTTGAATCATGATCATTATCAGTCAAGGAAGAAATTTAGAAGGACTACACCACAAAGAAGATCATTCACTCCCAGGTATGCAATTTTATTTTATGGTCATTGTTTTTATTGTACTAATTTTGGGCATAAGGTTACAGATTAGAGGGATTATAAAATAAATGTTCAAGCAAGAAATGCCTATGTGTCCCCACGTAACATTAGATGTTACAAATTTCATAAGTATGGAAACATAGCTAGTGATTGTAGAAGCATGATCGATACTTCCATGAAAGAGAAAAGTGATATCAAATGTAAGAAAGTATGGATAAGAAAACACGAAGAAGAGGTGAATAAAGATATGGTCCCAGAGATCGCAATATTGGAAATAAAACAAGATGAAGAAAATTCTACAAAGAAAAATAAAGATGTCAGATATAGAAAGGTTTGGAAAATAACTGAAAGAAAACAAGAACAAGTAAATAAGGAACAGGTTCAAGAGATTGTACTTTCAGGAATTGTAGTGAAAAATGAATCCATAGACAGGAAGAAAGAAGGCATAGCTCATAGAGATGATGAATCTACTAATGAAGATGATGATGAATACACTTTAGAGCAAGAATTGTTATGATCCATCCATCTTAGAGACTCCTAGATAATATGAATAATAGACAGGGGGGTTCTATGTGGTAGCTGAGACATAGAAGAGAACCATCCTTCGAGAAGATTACATAATTTGAGTAGATAGATTTAGTGAATTCAGTTAGAAGAAGTAAAATATGATAGATTCATCAGTTGTAGTAGTACTTCATGATAGTACAGTGACATATGAGTCAAAATGATGGACAATTGAGTAGTAGAGTCTTGAAAAGAATGGACAGATATGGATGTGAAATCATTTTTTCTGAATGGGGAACTTGAAGAAGAAATCTACATTGAACAACTAGTTCCTAGAGCATGGTACTCTAGACTGGATAAATATATACAACAGGTTAGGTTCATAAAAGGAAGTGCAGACAATAACCTCTAGATCAATATACGTCAAAGAAACCAAGGAATTTTTATTTCTCAAACTAAGTATATCATAGAAATGCTAAAGAGCTTCAGAATGGAAGATTGCAAACCAGTTACCACTTCTATGCAAACCAGTTTCAAGTTGAGCAAAGATGATGATTCAAAGTCTACAGACTAGAGTAAATACAGGTCAATGATTGGTATCTTACTATATGTGGCAACATCCAGACCAAATGTAATGCAGGCAGTTGGACATGTGGCACGATTTTAAGCAGCACCAAAGGAATCACATGTATTAGCAGTGAAGAGGATTTTCAGATATCTCAAAGGAAGATAAGAGTTTGTATTATGGTATCCAAAAGGAAAGGATATATCACTTATTTCCTACATGGATGTAGATTGGGAAGGTTGCATTGATGACCGACGAAGCACCAATGGAAGAATGTTCTACTTGGGTGAGTGTTTAGTATCATGGCTAAGCAAGAAACAATCATCAATATCCTTATCTACAGTCGAAGAAGAGTATATTGCAACAACAACATGTTGTAGTCAGGTTCTATGGATGAAATAGACTTTGATAGATATACAGGTTGAGTATGATGAACCAATTCCAATCTATTGTGATAATACAAGCGCCATCAATATCTCAAAGAACTTGGTGATGCACTCCAAGACTAAGAACATTCCAATAAAGTATCACTTTCTACAGGAACAGGTTGTAGAGAAGAACATCAGAGTTGAATATGTGGGCACAAAAGAACAAGTGGCAGATATATTTACAAAACCACTTCCAAGGGAAGTCTTTAAGTATTTTCTCCATAGACTAGAAGTAATTTCTACTCCAAAATGAATACTTTGCATGCTTATCTTATATGTCTTGTATTTACACGAGGAAACACCATAAAGAGGATAGTTCAAGTTGGGGGATCAGTTTCAGGAAGAGCTTAGTTTGGGGGAGTATCCCCAAGGAGATTTCAGTTAGGGGGAGCAGCCCCGGATGGAAAGATACCTTTTCCATTGATGAAAAATGGGGAGAGATTTATTATATTCAAAGGTAAATGCTTGGAGAAAGAGCAAAGAGACATGGTTCCAGGGGCAACGATGGTTACAAGGGGAGCATGAGTGACACGACTTTAGTATTGCATCAAAGTGTTGCCATAAATTCCAAAGGGGGAGATTTTTTATTAATTGGGTTGGTTGTAATTGATGTCAACCCTTGAAGAAAGTCTGGTAGCGAATTCCAGTAACACAAAGGATTAGGTAATGGACCCAAGTTTTTTTTATGGATAATGGTATGATTTTTGATATATTTGCAGGTAAGACTATTCTAGATGGATATTACATTTCATGCCATTTATGTTGGTATGTGGAATGTCACATAACTCCTCATGGTTAGAGAGTTATGGCCATGTGAAGTTGGAGAACCCTCATGAGCCATCCAGAAGACCCAAAAGGTCAAAGTAGTAAAAGTGGTTGCAAAGAAGAAATTATTTAAATAATAAAGTGAAGTGATGAGTGTGCTATAAGTCAAAGTGGATACAAAATAAATTATTTAAATATTAAATTTAATGGATAAATTACTAAGTGGACAAGTCGTTAGAAGTGGGTTATCCCTAAAATAAGGAAAGTGGGTTAAGATGGTTAGAAGGTAATTTAAATAATAAAGTGAAGTGTTGAGTGTACTATAAGTCAAAGTGGATACAAAATAAATTATTTAAGTAATAAATTTAATGGATAAATTATTAAGTAGACAAGTGGTTAGAAGTGGGTTAGCCCTAAAATAAGGAAAGTGTGTTAAGATGGTTAGAAGGTAACCCCTTGAGGAAGCTACATGAAAGTATAAATAAGAGGCAAGGGTCTCTCATTTCAATAACACTTGAGAATATTGAATATATACAAGTGAATGAGGTAACCAAAGGATATCTAAGACAAATTCCAGAGGGAAGGTAAAGTAAAGAAGGCCAAAATTCAAGGGAGGATAAATTCTCTTGTTGGTGCTTTCTAAGGTATGTTATTTTCAAGTCATCTCACCATTTTCGCAATAAATTTTTTTTTATAATGATTCAAATCATGAAATTGGGATTCTAATGAGGAAACATATCCAAATAGCTGTGATAAAAATTTCATCTTGTGGGTCGTTGTATTTTTGTAGTTACACTTCGTGGAAAATAGGGTTTGTGGCTAGTCCTGAAACTAGTCTAAAACATGTGTTTCGGGTAAAAACTTCATAATTTATTCCTAACACATCCAAATTCAGTAAGACCAAGTGTATTGGTTAGAATATATCCTTTATTATTCTGTGTACCATTTTTAGATCCATACAACAAAATTTTTGTGCGGGGCACGCTCTACAAGTTCGCTCTCTAGAATAAGCCAAAATTCAATAAGATATGTCATTTTTGCTATAACTCCTTTTCTGAGAGGTTCCAAGTAGTGAAACATGGAGGAATTGTATAAACAACATTGAATAACATTGTGTACTATTTTTCAGATCTTTATTCATTATAGGTACATAGTTATGATTATTTCAAGTTAGGGTTGTTGACTAATCCAAAATTAGTCATGTGAGACTAAAGTAAAGTTTTATGAAAATGCTAGTCTCTTGTTGTTAAAGGTAAGGAAGGTTTGTAGGTATGTGATCATATACACCAGGTATATTATAGATTTACAAATTGGATTTGGATGATGAAATTGATGAGGGCTTTTGGTTGAGGTACATGTTGGGTACATGGTTTAGACAAGTAGTTGATGAGTTGGCACATACATGAGGTGTATAGTTGATGATGTTGGTACATCTTGATAAGTCATAGTTTATGTGTATTTTATGCATGATTGGTACATACTTGGTGCATGGTTGATGCACTTGTTGATGGTATAGGTTGAGATATAGATTGGTGCATGGTTGATGCACTTGTTTATGGTACAGGTTTATTACAGGTTGTTTGAACATGTTATTGTTACAGGTTATTTGTACAAGTTTGTTGCATGGTTGATGCATTTGTTTATGGTACAGGTTGAGGTACAGGTTGATGTATGGTACATGTTGGAACAAGTTATTGGTACAGGTTGTTACAATTTGATTACAGGTTGATTGGTACAGGTTTATAGCAGTATATCTTACAGTGATAGTGTGACAGTGGTTCCATCATTCTACTTCTACATCAGGGCAGTTGGACGGGGAAAGGACAGGTGGTTGTAGCCACTTTCTAGTTATAGTCGGGGAACATAGGGGGTTGTAGCCTCCTTCTAGTTATAGCCATATAATTGGGGAGTTGGAGCATCCTTCCGGTTGTATCCTGAGAAAATAGGGGGTTTTAGCCTCCTTCTAGTTGTAGCCAGAGAATTGGGGAGTTGGAGCTTCTTTCAAGTTGTAGCTTGAGAAACTAGGGAGTTGAACCCTCCTTCCAGTTGCAGCTGAAAAACAAAGGAAGTTGGTGCTTCCAATGAATTTAATTCTTAAAGACATATAAGAAAAAATGTTCTATGGTTTTTTCTCGCTTTGGGTTTCCACATAGAAACACTGGTGTACTGTGTATGTGTATGATTGCTCATTTGTTCATTTTTTATTTACTCTGCAACTATTGGATGATAATGCTACATTGATATAACACTTTCATTTTGTGGTTAAAAAGTAGTATTGCTCTATTGTTGATTCACCCCCCCTCTCAGTAATCCAACAACAATGGATCGAATCATGGACACTGACACTACAAGGAGAACACCTTCTAGCGAAGTATTTTAGTGTTACAAGATTTGGAAATATTTAAAAAAGAAACCTTTTCTACAACCTCCACTTTTTGAAGCAGAGATTTTAATGATATTCCATATAACTAAAGAAATTTGGGTGGGTGGAGGTTTTTTTTTTGGTTCTTTTACTATCAAAATTCTTTGTCAAGCTCTTAACCAACCTACCCTGATGTGTTCATATAAGACAAAATCAATGATGCACTTATAATTATTATGCATCGGTGCTCTCTTAACCAACTTGCACTGGTGCATTCATATAATACAAAATAATGATTGCACTTATAATTATTAATCACTAGTTTCACCTTTTAGTTGTATGCAAAGTATCGATGCTCTTATAATTTCTACAACACAGCTCCGCATTTTTTGCATATGAATCATTGGTTCTTTTTAGTTTTTGTATGCCCCCATGCATTTAAATTAAAGTGTGCCCCAGTAAATTTAAGTTATCCTACACCATGTTTATTTTAATTTAGAGTGCACCCCGGTTCTTGTATAATTAGTACATATCAATGCATGAATTACCATGTGCATCGAAGGGTAGTGAAATTTTGAATATTCAAGGTGACATGTCGGTGTCCTTATTTTTAATAAGCACCAATGTGTATATTATGCTTAAAGCATCGATGAATATATTATACTTAAAGCATCGATGCATACATTATATTTAAAGCCTCAGTGCATATACTAAACTTAAAGCACCAATGTGTACATTATATTTAAATCCCTAATGTCTATTTTAAACATGAGCACCATAAAATTTTGAGATGATAAATATTAATGTACGCTATGTCATTTACAGAACAATGTTTTTTTCTCAATAGTTAGCACCAATGTGTTTGTATAATTAATGGGAACTAGTGCATATGGTGCCTCAAAACACATTGATTTCTAAGTTATGGTACACACCATGTACCAAGTTCATAAGAATACAATGCACTGATATGTATATATTTTAATTAATTGCTTTTTTTACAATTTTTCAATTAATAATTTCAAAATCAAATATTTTTTATAATAATATTGTTTTATATTTTTTTGTTATTGCATTCTGATATAATGATTTCATTAATGTGATATCCAATGAATTACACCTTTTTTATTTGTAACAATGTAAACCATCCACATATTAATTATTCAACAACACAACATTTTACAACATTCGACAATGCAATAAAATAAGAAACTCATTTTATTATATATGAATAAGAGACCCATTGTCATACAAAAAGGGACAACATAAAGGTCCACGATAATCAAATTGCAACCAATATGTAATTGTTACACTTATTGGTAACATGTCCTCATGAAATTGGGACAATATGTTGAGTACACTAAATAAAATACTTGACTTTCATAGACAAATATTCTAAAACATACAACTTGCAGTAACATTCAATTATATTGATTTTCATTCATCACTTGAACTATTGGCATTGCTCAGGTTTCACGCATACCTTATTTCTTCATCATTTGTAGGCGATATTGTAATTTTGTTATTTAACCTAAGGTTTTCATGATTGGCTTTTTTTGTATGTTTCGCCTCCTCATCTTCGATCTACAAACATAGAAATAAAGTGTAATAAGTATATCTACATTTATATATATAGTAGAATATACATGATTGCATCAATAAAAAAGCATACTTTAGCAGTGAATCTTTCATAAAGTACAATATACATGATTGCAGTGAATCTTTCATATATATAGTAGAATATACATGATTGCGTAAATAAATAAAAAGCATACTTTAGCAGTGAATCTTTCATAAAGTAAAATACACATTCTTTCGAAGCCATGCTTCATTCCTTCTTTCAAAATATCTTGTGTTGGTTGTATTCCATACTTTGTTTCCTACATGTTTATTATGCCATACCAAAGCATAGTCGATCTAATTAATATAAAGGTTTCTTTTTGTTTCATTAGTTATAAAACAAGGGAAGTTAAACAACATAGATACTAACAAATTGTTCAATTAAACCTTCATAGCTACGACTAGTACCTATTATAAGACATCCATGGACAAGTGTAAATTAATTATTTAAATATAAAGATCACAACAAACATGAAATCTTAAGTAATGTAAAAAACACAAGTACTCACAAAGTTTGTGATCAACTGCTTTATTCCTTATCATCGTGTCTTATGTGCTGAATTTTTTTTTATTTTTTTTTTGCAACAAAACAATTGAAAATTAGTATTTCATGCAATAATTAAATTTGATGTACATAAAAGAATATATGAATGATTGCATACCTCCAATGCACACTGTAGTTTGGAAAGCTCCTCTTGTGACACAATTATGCTCATTTCTTTTCTCATCTCCTTATACACATTTTTGGACATGCCTACTAACATGTATTGGTTTTCCCTTCATTTGTCCCTTGGAATTTTCAAAATCTCCCTGAAAAAAAAGGAAAAAAGAAAATCTATGAATCATCAGGTATAAAAATTACATAATTGTTTTACAAAATAAGATACTGGTGCATCAAACATATGTATATGCATCGGTGCATCAACCATATGTATATGCACCAGTGCGTCAACCATATTTATATGCACTGATATATGATAACAATGTCATTTTAGAATCGAAAATGTTTTACAAATTGTTGTATTCAATTGGTGCTTTATTAATTAATAAAATACTTGCTTCCTAAGTATTGTTTATTATGCATTGCCGACATTTGAAATTTTTTAAGACATGGAGGTTTCCATATAAAAAAAATATTATTTCCATTTTAAACTCAATGGTGTTTTTTATAAGAAAATGCTCCTCGATGCTTACCTACGTACAATGTGTATTTCTAACCATGAAAAGGTTTTTTAAAAACATTATTTCTAATTGAAATTTAGCGGTGTTGTTGAATTGATAATATGAATCAGTTCTTTTCATATGTATAGGGCACATGACTAACTGTAAAGGCATTAAAAAAACAACAAACAATGAAAAGTCAGTTTGGGATCCAATGCAATGAGTGGTTCCATTGCAATGGATAAGAAACACCCCATATATAAACAAACAAACCCTATAAAAAAAGTTCTCCTTTGAAATATAGAAATGGAAAGTAAGAAAAACAATGAGGAAATTGGGGTTTCCAATACCGAAGGTAAGTATGAAACCTTTTTTTTGTTTGGGAATGCACTAAAAATTGCTTGAATAAAATAGGGGAAAGATTAAGATAATTAAGAGAATGAAATAATATACCTGAAATTTATCCTCTGCAAATATGTATGTGACCTATGGTAATCCTTTTCGAATTTGGCTCTTCAAAAAAAAATCTACCCACTCCAAAGTCTTTGTTAGTAAATCTCTCTTGCACAAATCTCCCTTCTAAATTTTGGAAAAAGAATGAAAGGATGATGGAGTTTTCATTTATAAACACAAAAACTGAAATTCCTACTCATTTTTTCATTGTACTTTTTGTCACATTGATGATAAATGCACACATTTTTTTCATAACTTACTTTTTCAATGAGCTATACAATGAGTAGTGCACCAGTGCGATGTGTACATTGTTACCCCCCCATGTCGAGGGGTAACTGGAGGAGATCATGCCTCATGGCCCACAATGAAGATAGCGATCCCATTGAGTATGATGATCAACATATCCACCCATAGTATCCAAACAACCCCCCTCGTATTTCCCTCTTCTACTTTGGATCAACCAAGCTAATCACATCCAGTCAAAGCAGTGTTTGGGAGACGGTAAGCCAACGTCACCATGAGGAATTTTAGTCATTTTTTCATATAGGGTGGTGTGCTTAATATACTAGGCATGTGAATGATGATAATTGGTTTAAGTTGGATAATGGATCATAAGCTCAAGAAGTTATGTTTTTTTTCTTGTTTCACCTTGGTGGCCAACATTTGTACCCTAGTTCTGTGTTTTCACCCCCAAGAAAAAGGGGTACAACTAGGGGGGCCTCACAAGGGTAACATTCAATTTCCTCACCATACTTAACACTTACCATCCTAGAGCCTATCATAGTGTACTAAACTATGATAATGTTTCATGATTCATTCTCTCATGAGAAGAGGGCCCAAAGGCCCAAAGGTTGATTATAGTTGCTAGTAAAATAATAATAAAGAAATAATAATGATAAAGAAAGAACAATATAATATTAAGGACTCCCAAAGGTGAGTCCATACTTCATCTCTTCCCTTTCCGTGTTCTCCCCAGTCCCAAAGAAATGATAATAAATCTTGAAGTTTTATAAAGGGGACTTGCAAATATAATACAAGGACAATAAAAAGGTAGATTAAGGGGTTGGAAAATCGTAGCTCTTAGAAAGTGGTAACTCAAGAATAAGCACACCCTCCACAAAGGCACTCATAGAAATATACTAAATGACACCATAAGACATGAAGTAATCCCAACTCGTACCACTATCACATTTACTCTTGAAGGGTTTTTTTCTTTCTGTTAAGGTCCTAACCTGCACATAGGTAGATCAATGTATTCAAATGTAATAAAGGTCAATATTAATAAGGCCTTTCAATAAAATAGAATAAAGTGGATGTAAGAAGACCTAATAGAAGCTTCCGCTTCTAGAAGGATCTTCCTCTAGATGTTTCTCTTAATAGACATATTTAGTAAAAATAAGGGTCGAGGGTATGAAAACCCTAGCTTGAAGATTATTGTAATAGAGCACTGCTCGATTGGAGGTTGACCCCTCGAAAAGGCCTGTGAACATTGCTTTCTGAATCAAAGTGCTATCTCTATTGCTATTCTTATATCATTTTTGTGTTATTGTGAAGATTATGCTGGATATTTTACTGTTATTNTGCCATTTCTAGCATTTTATTTATGTTCTGCATATTTTATATATCTGGTATCTTGCAAGTGGTATCAGAGCACTTTTCTTGGCAGAAATTGTGGCTATTTTTTTTTTCTTCAGGGTAGAGACGTATTCCGGTGTCTTTAAACCATAGAGATCTGTCGTTACGCACATAAACCCGTGGTTGAGGGATTCATACACGCAGGAAATACAAGTGGTTCTTAAGCGCACATCTATTGGCCACCCTTGTAACCCCTGTTGGTACCCCTTCGAGTGGTAGCACATCAGAAAACACCTGTGTACGGATCGGCCTAGATTTCCTGAAGCCCTCTTTAGATAAACCTATCGACCGCCAGACT
>SNQJ01S0063758.1:22614-39833 GCA_010110895.2 Picea sitchensis | reverse complement strand
AGTCCCATCTCATCCCATTTATGTTTTATTAGCAATGTTGCCAAGTAAAATAGTGATCTAGGTGGCAGTTAAGGCCTTTTTATAATAGCCCCTAAATTTAGAAGTTTCAGGTCAAATCTGAAAATCACATGGTTTGATCCTTTATCAGTTGTTTTTTTTAGGGTCCATATCACTTTCCACATTATATAGCTCAACCATAGCTTCCCAATAATCTATCTTGCATCCCAATCAAAGTTTGGAGTGAAAAGTTGACAATCCCAGCAAATCAATTGTTGCAACTAAAACTCGGGGCACTCAACTCTTGGCCTTCGACCTGCTTTGTCCTTGGTCTTTCCATATTATTTTCCTTTCATTTTATGTTGTATATGTTAATGAATAAGGGCATCACCCTCTTGCATGAGGATTTTGGCTAATGGGAGCAGGATGCATCTCTTCTTAGAGATTGCTACCACCATTGTACACAACCAATAGAGAATAAAATTTATGTCCACTACAACATTATTGTGTTTTATTTCTGCAATTGTATTTACTGATTTCATTCACTATTATACACATTATGTTTCTAAAAAATAATGTCTCCACCAAATTCCCTCCATAATCTAGATGACGATGTGATTATAAATTAGTGCAACTATGAAAGGTAGAAATTTAGAATCTATTTTCCAAAAAAGGATACAAATCAAAGATTCGCTTCTCACTTCAAAAAAATATATAATAAGTAAAGGACATATATATTTACCTCTTGATTTGGAAACACTCCTCAATTTCCCCCCAAATATGGCACTTAGTTCTGACTCCATAAAAGTTTGTGTTCTAATTATTTCAGTTCGATTCTTAGGGAAAACAATCTCCCAATCATCATTGCCACTAACTGTAACCAATGAAATTTTGTTGCCACCAGAGCCATTTAGGTCACTACCTTCCAGTTTAAGTAGTTCATTGTGCAACTGATCCATAATAAAACTAAGAAATTCTTGAGCATCTTCTTGTGTGGGCCTTCCTAAAGTATTGAGAGGTTGGTTAGGACTAAAGGTTTTAAATACAATATCAAACATGGTTGGATAAAAATATCTTCCCACCTCAATCCTTCCTTCTTCCTTTACATTCTTTATCATATCTTTGTCAATATCTTAGCTTATAAATTCAATTTGGGTGATGTTGGGCACTTTGAAAACCAAGAAACTATTGTTGGGCTATCTGGTAATTCTATGGGCCATGACATTTTTCTCTTGGGTAAGGAGGAAGGTGTATATTTCCCAATTTTCTTTTAAATATTCTAATCCAAGCCATATGCTAGTGTTGTAGAAATCGGTTCATTAAAAATTTAATGCTACCTCCACACTAACAATATGACTAGCATGTTAGATTCCAAAAGGAAATAACAATAGTTGATGAGCTAGGATGGCATATTGAATACAATACAATGAGTGTTGCACATTTGGGTTACTGTTTTTTATGTTCATGGTGGAGGGGTGGATCTTATATTTCCCATCATGAAAATGAGATAGCTCAAATCTCTACTGCTTGTAATGACAACATTGTTCCTTACTTGATTCATAATGACTTTGTAATAGTTGGTGTTGAGACTATGTCTGAATATTTAGGAAACTCTGCCACACTTCACTTTTAAGGACTGTGAAGACTATATGTGGTTTTCAAAATCAAGCTGAGGAAGTCCTATAAGACCCAAAGACACTAGAAAATGTTGTAAATCTTGTAGAAAGGTCTCTGTAATAAGTTTCCATCTGACTTAAATGCAAAGGATTATGTAATGGAAACAACAACAATGATTTGCAGTATAATCTTGGTATAGACAGAAATACCCCTCAGTTGGATGCAGGTAGATTAAGCTTCAGAATATGTTGAGCATGCATTAGTAAACATTGTGGAATGATACTTTTATTTTGAATCAAGATGCAATGAAGAGGGCTATTTAAGAAGGTCATTGCATTTTTGTTGGGAATTATGTTTATATATTGTATAAGTTTGACTATAACAGTGACCAAACTAGGATCCATCCCTTTTCTTTGCATTTGACAAGGAGTTTCAGGGCATCCCCAACATGCCAATTTTGGGCTTATCTAACAATGGATGCCTTTCACAACACTATGCTTATTTGGAGGATTTCATCAAACACTTGGATTGAAAAATCATATTCACAATGGAATCTGCTAGCACTCCTTAGTTTCCCAAGGCAATGAAAATGGTATTATTAAAGCACAATGAAAAATAGGGGTCAAAGACGAGATGATATCTCTTTAACCCTAATACTTGTGTATAAAATGAAAGATTTTTTTGTATATGAAGATGTTTTGGAAATAACCTCTTTCGGTTTCCCAAAATTCTACTCCAGTTCTTCATAATATTCTCTGCAAAAAGATGACTAAAACATGCCTTTGTGCATTCAGAAAAATAGGGTGTAAATACATGCATGGATCTCTCACCCTGTAACACTTGTGTAAAAAGCAAGGATGATTTTAGGGGCTAAATTTCGCTCATGGGCTAATTTTCCATGGTTTTTCTCAAAACAATATTCGTTATTCTAAAAATTATTCGCCCAAATTCTATAGGATACAATTATTTTACCTTCAAATTCACCAAGAATTTATTCAAACTATATTAAATCCTTAGAAATTTGAATATTTTTACAAAAAAATCGCCAAACATTTTATAGTTGGCATATGAAGGATTAGTAATCTTTGCCAAGGTTTCTACATTTTAAAATAAATTTCCATCCTTAAAATCATCCCTGGTAAAAAGTGAGATAGGTTATTGTACTTTGTCCTCTTATGAACAAAAATTTCCTCCATTTTCCAAATATTCATCTCTGATGGGCCACAATCGGCTCTGTAAACAGGTGACTAAAAAAAGAAAAACTCTGATGTTTTTGCACAATCAAAGTGCAGTCAAGTGCTAAATTTGGTTTTTGGAGAGGCCTGTTGATCCTTGTTGTAGATGAATATATGCCTTGGAGTATGGAACATGATGATGTAGCTCCGATACACTTTATTAAATTAATACTCTCTATCAAACTGATACTCTTTGCCTTGTGACTAGGCAAATTTTGCTAGAATAGACAAAAAATTGACTTTTGACTTTTGACCAACTTGGAAGATTAACAACTCTTGATTACTTTGGAACATGGGACCCTAAAAGAACCTACCACAAAAAAATTTGGTAATTATAAGGGCACGAAACATAAAACAGTAGATGGCTATAGGTGACTCTATCCTAAAACGATGTTGTATGCTCGCTTAAACAAGTTGTGGGACACTTTCATAAATTCTTCATCATGTATTAAGCTCAAGTTGGGAAAACCAAGAGTATAATTAAAAAAAAAAAAACTTAAAACAACTATATGAACTAAAATAACAAGGTGTATTACAACAAAAATCCTACTAGGTTATGCCAATGGGAAAACAAAACGTTGACTAATTAACCTGTAGGTTTGTAATGCTAATTCTAATTCTACCAAGATGTGGTTAGTCAATTTTTTTTTATATTGCAACATTTTTATCAACAAATTTGGAAACAAACTGCTTCAAATGAAAATTCAACATCATTGCAATAGCTAAAAATATGAGCAATACACTTCAATTCACCCATTCAACTTATTTTCCCACTGTCATTCCTGTGGAGAATGAGGAAAATCCACTACAAACATTGTATATCATACACAAGCCAAAGACATGAATATTCAATCTTACATTGTGTTCTATGAGAAACCTTTTGGACTCAAAGCATGTTTTATTACCATGTATTCTCTTTAGTTCATATAGCTCCATATTTAGACAATTCTCGCGGTACTAACTAGACTCAAGAAAAAAAACATAAATCATACACTCTAGCCAAATCAGGGCCATTTTAACTCCAAAATTTGAAGCATACAAAGAATATATTGCCACATTTGTGTTGCAAAGTTTGGCATACCAAAATTTTCAAAACTTCATAAAAGGAATGTGGGGAATGTCCATTGGCCATCTGAGTCTCTCAATAAGATAAGCTACCCTTATAGCGAAATCCAACAACAAAATATCATCAAATAACAGAAAAAGGAAAGAGTTCAAATTCTCCACACTGACTCCCCAAGTTTCCCTTAATGAATACTTTTCAAGGATTAAGGAACTATGGCATCAAACAATGTGCACTATCAACAATTGGATAAATGCTTCTTTTACATTGCCTTTCCCCTGATTGCATTTTTTTCCTCTTACTAATATATAATTTATTTCCCTGTGTTGATTAGAAATTTAATAAACTATAACTAAACTTTCTTAGGTTGTCAATCTAAAATAGCATTAAACCTTATGAGTTAATAAAATTGCTTTTATCTAGTTAAATCCTTAGTGATAGGTTATCCCATATTCCCAGCTCCAGACTCACCACTTCATACTTTAATCCATTGGATGGTTCATGATGCAAGATGCCTTGTGAACAGGTTACCATTATGAGATTGGTAAGGCAGTATACACCTCACAGACCTTGGTTAACTGTCGGCCCAAATCTCATCACCAATTTTTTCCCAGCCTTGGGTGTTAGAAGAGTTGTTGGGTGACAATGTGAATGTACTCGGTCACATCTTGTTTGGTTGTTACTATACTAGGGCTTATGTCTCGACACCCTCATTTTGGTTCTCACCTCTTTTTATCCATTTGGGTTTTCTTATGATTCATATAGTTGTACAGCTTAGTTTATTGCATCTCATGCACACTTTCTCGCTCTACTCTTTATTGGAGGTGATTTAGGAACTCCCCATCTACACTCTAGTAATTGTACTTTTACTGTCTAACTAGATATCATTGGCCCTAGTGGACAATAATATTCAAATTAAAATGTATCCATCATATATTTTCCATTAATCCTTAACTGCCACTCACAGAAACACAAAGCTTCCATCCCTTCCTTTTCAGAGAAATAAATAAACGATGCCACCTCTTGACAACCTATGAAAATTCATTGGCTGATGGCCCTAGTGGACAATAATATTCAAATTAAAACATCTCCATCATCTACATTCCATTAATCCTTAACTTCCACTCACAAAAACACAAAGTTGCCATCCCTTCCTTCTCAAAGAAATAAATAAAGGATGTCACCTCTTGACAACCTATGAAAATTCATTGACTACCCTATAACAGAAGTAGATGTATTATTGATAGTTATCTCATATCCACCCTTTTCTTTACGTAAAATTGTGCTCACTCTTCCTGTTGCTAAAGCACTATAGACTGTATTGTTTCTCTTACTCTCGTCGGGATAAATTTGTCCTCTCCCTCTATTACCACCCAAATATATAGGATATTTCAGGAAGTGAGCTTCTTTATCAGTAGCAGGATCTGGGGAAAGGATGGGGAACACAAGTTCACTATATTTTTGCTCAGGAACAGGACCTATTACAATAATGTTTTTTTGATTGGGACGATAGTTCTGAAAATAAATATTACCCATCTTTTGTCTAATCTCAGAAGAAATACGATCCGGAGGGGCTAATTCAAAGTCCTCGGGTAAAATTAGAACAACTCCTAAATTTAAAACCCCTTTCTTACCATTAGCAAGAACTTGTTTCATTTGCGTATCATAGGGGATCTTAACAACTGCTTCAAAAACGGTATTGGGAAGCATGGACTGTGGAACCTCAATATCCACAGGTTTTTTGATACAGCTAATGTTTACTCAAGGTTCCAACTCCTTGTTCAACAATAATGTCCACCAAGTTTAGTAGAGTAGCAAATAATTTTTTCTCTAGCAGTATGGATTCATAGCAACTTTCTCCAATCAGACAACTGCATTTGCAAATTCCAACTTCTTTGGTTCTCACCTAGTTCATGAAAAATAGAGCAGTGAAATAAGTGGGGATTGAGTCTTTTACAATTTTCCTCTTTATGTCACAAGGAAGATCTTTGTTTTATCATTTGTTTTCCTTCGCACACAACAATTTTCACCTCATAAGATGTGTCATCACAAGGAAATTCTCTGATGTGCTGACATATGTATATTGTTGTCCCTTAGCATGTACTAGTTTAAACTTTCTACCATATAACATTTGACCCACTGCCAACTTCTTTATCAATTAATTTTTCATAAAATCCCCACTGATATGAGTCCTCTTAAAGAGTGGACAAAAGTACCACGCATTTGACTTTCTCTACCATGACAGAAATGGCATGAAAATTTCATTGCTTCAAGATGTTGTAGAGGAGACAGAATAAACCTGCCAAAGCACAAACATTCCAAGTCACTATTATTTACCTGTATATCAATAGGGTTTAACAAATCCCTATGGATGAAAGAAGGATAACTCCATAACTTAAAAATGTAAAGGGTTTGACCACTTAAAATGGCATCATTTGAGAGATTTGTCAAGAGAGATACAACATTGGTTTTGACATTATCTCAAAAGAAAAATATATACTATATAGACTCATTTCTCCTCATTAAGGAAAACAACATACAAAAATCACAATGCTACTGCAGATTTAGCTTTTAGTATTAGCTATCATAGACTACAGCAATGAAACATGAACTAGCACCAATGGTCCAACATGATAGGTCATATAGGCATAAAATGTTTCCAAAATGTGGAGCCTTAACCAAGTGTTTATTGATATTATTAGAATTAACATTAAAAAGAAACAACCACTGATGGTCAATGGTCAAAGCATCGTGATCAACAACTAATTATTCTATCCAAAGTCTGAAAGAGAAAAATAAATGGGGATTGAGATCAATGATCAAGTCTAAGAAAACAATCAAGCACTCATTTAAATATTGCATCAGAGCTTAAAACCTTCACATGTTTTACCTGTTTCTGTAGTTAACATACTATAAATATTGATATTAAGAGGGAATTTGTTGAACTGATGCCAAATTGACATTAAGAATGAATGTTAAATATTAATGTCAATTTGACAATGGTGTGACCCAGTTGTTTTGCAATACTATCATTTTTGGCCTATGGTTTTGTTATATGCTTCGCTTCTATACAATATACCCTACATTATAATGGTGCATAATTCTTGTTCAGTTGTGTATTGATCTCAACTGTGTGTGCTTTCTTTTCTAACAAGGCATTGATAGCAGTTAAAATTATAAATGGATTAACAGTATGAAGTGGAGGGGATTATCAAGAATTTAGGCAACTAATGCCAAGAAAAATAGAAGATGTCAAAGAGGGACAACCAACAAGTTACAATCACATTACTTAAATCAACCAACCATTCGCTAACAAAATGTCAAAATTTGCACTATATGAGGAGAAAGATCATGTTATTACCCTTCTCTGCATGGGCTTGAACAACATAAAAAATGAGATTAGTCACTTGAGACAGCGTCATATTTGATGAGGCAACTTCCTCTCGGAGAATCACTTGCACCCACAATTGCATTGATGCAAACTAAATGAGTTGTTAAGGAATTCAAACATTGCAAAAGAGCAAGAGGGATCCTTATCCAAACATGTTCCAAGTTAGAACATAGTTTTACCAGATTTGGATGTGATTGAAAAGAACACTCTAGAGAAACATGTGATGCCTCTTTCCCCATAAGTTGTTTAAAGAAATAGTATTGACAAAGTATTGCAAACAAGGAGAACAAATTGAGCATCAATATGGCATGTTCTGGAGACCCATGGATTGGCAGTTTGTTGAAAATCAAATTCTAAAGTATAAAAAGAAGCATTTTTGCTTAGAGTTACCTTCCCAGCTGACAGAGCATCAAGACAAATATTACCAATGATTTGGGAACTGAACTGTGCAGAATATGCTTGTTCTTAGTCAAATTGATCAGTGAGATTGAATGACAAACCCATAAGTATTCTGATTAGAAGTGTTTTTTGCTTATCTTTTTATGCTTCTTATAGTGTACATAAAAGTACATGTTACATCAGTATGATTCAGGTCCCTTACTCAGGACAGACAAGAAAAATCGTCTAATTGCAAAGAAAGATATGGACCTCTTGTATCTTTCCTAAGAATCTTAAAATTGGCCTTAACTGTGACAGATAATTATGAAAATTTGTGGTCTGATCTGAAGTTTTCACTTTGATATTTTGAAACCATATTGTTTCATTCAACCAACATAAGTGAGCCCTAGCAAGTCTATCTTACCTTATTAGGGTCCAAATTATAACCTAGAGGATTTTAGTATGAAACACTTTATCAATAGTGGCTAATGGGCTACTTTTATATCGCAAGCAACAGTTCTAACAACTATGCTTGAAGTGGCAACCTTTATCCTATGATTAATCTTTGAAGTTTAATAAGGCATACCTTGCATACAGTATCAAAGCCAACATCTATTTCTACAAATTCATTCTTTAAATCGCCTTCAAGTGTGACAGGAACACCAACAATCTAGAAAGTGGATAATTAATAGAATTTAATGATAGGAATTGAATAAATTAGGGCATACACAGTACACAAAAAAAACCATTCAGTTATAGAATACTCCCTTACAGTTGTTTGACATTTTCTAGACTTAAAGTACTCAGCCAGTCGAGTTGCTTTTGTGTTTGTACTGCAACCTGCCGATAGTGATGGTTAGTTAGATGCATCTTGCTGGTCTTTGTCAGAAAATATTGCCATGAGTTAATAAGTTCTTCAAATATCTTAAGCCCTAGAAACAATACAAAAACTAGCCCATCCATTTTTAGTGTTATACATGAGCTTCTAGCCTCTTCCATGTGCTGGAAATCATGTATTTTATTTGATGACTACTCCATAATATCACTTCCTTCTGTTAACATCAAATTCATTAGTGACAAGGTTTCATAACATTGCAATCAAGAAAACCATAATTATGAAAAAGCCTATATAAGAAGAATAAAAAATGCCAATATTTTTTTCACTTACAAAATGCAATATTTGGCCACAGCAGGATCCGAACTCCTAGGACATGTCACTCAAGGGATTCCCAGGTAGATGAGAGAATTGAATCTGGGCTAGTGGAGGTAAACTCCCATCAGTTTACTACTGAACCAGAGCCCAACCAATGAAAATGCCAATATTATGCTCTATTTTTTGGCCAAAACATTTTTAAAATCTAGTTCATTGCTACTAAGGGGTTTTTTCTGGAAGAAAATATTAATTTCAAGGAACCTAAAATGTTATTAAATGAAGTGAGAAAAGGAAGTTTCATCTCAAAAACTACAAGTGATAAATGATAGACACTAATAGTTGAGGATCATATCCCATTAATCTATTTGATTTCAGATACTTCATTTATTCAATCATCATAGACAGCTCAAACAGAACACATGGATCTGAACTCAACTCCTTTACTTTTTTTTTAGTGCAGAAATGTACCTTGATTGTGGTAGATTTTCAATGTGTCATTTTTCACTACCAAAGCATTATGTGAACATAAACCTTCAGTCCCACCTGTTTCACAACTTTCTAGTGTTCAAACCAAATTCAAATGAAGGAATTGTGCCAGTATTTGCAAAAGTCACTCAAGCTTCAATTTACTAAATAGTAAAATCTGAAGGCTTCTTTTCTTACCCACAAATCCAAAGAGGATAATCTTGTTATTGTGTGATTTCAAAGCTTCGAAAATCCCTGCTATCACATTGTGGGCACCTCGTGATTCAACTTCCATGCCAAAAACCACTCCAACCCTGCCACCATATCTTCCAAATACAAACAATTCCAATTCATGTTCTGTCACCTTTGGACATCTACTATCCTAGAGAATTAAAAAGAACCAGTCTGTGTTCAAAGAATCGCAAGGTCATTTTTGCATGCTATGTTCCATAGAGGAAAATGCAAATATTTCCCTGCTATTTTTCTACAGAAGTTATTATTTCAGTATGCTATGGGAATAAGCCCTTGATACATGCTTTTGATGACATATAATATTCTCATATATACAGGGAGAAAAATATGGAAGCAAATTCCTTGTCTAAACAAGTTCTGAACGTGGAAGAAGGTACCTGGGAGACACTGGAAGAAGAGGCTGGTATTCTTCAGCCAATCACAAGAAAACCCCTTCATGTTATTTCGTTTTGTTTCTTATTTCTATTTTTATCAGAACTTCTTTAGGAATGATGCTTTGAGTCGTTGCCAGTACCATAAAACTAGGGAAAAATACCTCTGAATCATTTCCATTACCAGAAAATGGGGGTGAAAAACCTCTGAATCGTTTCCATTACCATAAAATGGGGGAGAAAAACCTTTAAATCATTGTCATTACCATAAAATTGAGGCAAATGGGAGGATCTGGTTCGAATTTTAAGGGGTGAAAATGGATTTCCATGCTCTTCCCTCACAAATATATGTGGGCTAAGGTTTATATATATATATATATATATATATATATATATATATATATATATATATATATATATATATATATATATATATATATATATATATATATATATATATATATATATATATATTTGAAAATAAATTCCAAGGACTATATATATTTAAACCCAAAACCTACTTATGTAAACGGTGTAACCAAAATTTCAAACCTCTTTTTGGGGCTATATATATTTAAACCCAAAAAACCTACTTATGTAAACAATTCGCCCAACCAAAATTTCAAACCTCTTAATTTAGCCCATCGGTGAAATTTTGCCCCTAAAATCACTTGTGGCTTTGGAATCTCCTTGTAAGGACTGAGAAAAGGCCCTCATAGACACATACTCATGTTCAATCTCAAAAAGGTCTATAAAATGCTCAAAGAGCTGAATATGTTTTTCAGCTGAATGTCCATGAAGCTCTCCATCAAACCTGGGATGATACATATAATGTTTCAGAGGAAAGTCATGAAGGATGGAAGGAAGTTTAAGAGGACTGTATCTTTCTTGAATTGTTGAGGGTGTAGGGTTAAAAAGACAGATAAAAGCTCAACTTTGGTTTCATTAAGCTCACAAGAATGATCATGAACATCATATGGCTCAGAGGAAGGAGCTTGGTGAATATCGGTTATACAAGAAGGAGGTATATCTACAATTTTCAATGAAGGATATACAAGGGTAGATCTCTGGGATTCATTTAAACACAGTAAGTGAAGAAATATTCTTTTGAAAAACTCAGGAAAGAACAAGAAGATATTGATAAAATAGAAAAGTACTTCTTGAACTAAACTTAAGCTCGAGTACCTTATTTTTCCATACTTCTCTTCCATTTTTCTGTTAACGGGTCTCATTCTCTAGTGGAGTCTTTGAATTGCATTTGAAGATTGATTGGAGTCACCATGAAAACTTTAGCTCTGGATTCTTCTGCTAGTGGAATCACCTTCAACTAATTGTTTGATGTGTGGAGTCACCAAAGAAGAAATATAGCCAACATGTGCCTAAGTGTTTGCTTCTCTCATACCTCGGAACTCAACCATGTCATTCTTTCCCAGGGAAAATTTTCAATTTTGTCCCTGGCAAGGGTGCCATAATGTTAGCACTCTGTAAATATGTTCGGCTGATAAACATACGACAGAGGTAACGGTTTCAACCAAATTTGAGGCCCGAAACTAGCCTTTCGGACCTAGAGAGGGCTCTCTCAGGAGACTTCATCTCCACGTGGTATATGGCCTTAAATATGTGGCTAGATTTAACACCTTTGAAATAATGGGTTCTAGTTATATTGGCGGAAGAAAGTAAAACTTTGGGATATGGAGTCAATTCAAGAAACACAACAGAAACAAATGACTCAGTGACTGAAACTTGAGAGGATAAGGCTAAGAAAGCAACAATATTCAGTGCAAAGTCATAATGTGTGGTGAGGAGAAAACATAAGAATTAATTCGGAGCACTGTTGCGAGTGAATTCAAAGTTAACTTTAAGAAGAAAAATGTTTTGTCTAAATGGCACAAACAAGGGGCATTGTGCATCGAATCCACAGGTTCGAAAATTCATTCTAAATTAGACAGAAAAATATATGAATAAAGATAACAAGAAGCACGCATGCAAAGAAAGGAAAAAAATACATCCAACTGCTACAATTAGAATCTTTTCATCAAGGTTACAGGACCTTTGCATTAAGTTTCGTTCGAACTCAAATTACATACAATAGTTATTGTTTATGATAATTTTTCCAACCAACCCTGTTTACATGAAAATGATCCCCATATATAGAAAACTAATGTCACCCTTGGCTTCTAGGGTCAAACTACTCCCTCCTAGAATCATGGATCCATTTTCATTGAAAGAGAACAATAACTTCAATGGATTCACTAAAAATAGAAAACCCGACTTTGCCAAATCATAATCGTAGCCAAAATATTCTTTACAATCATTGATCATGATCAAAATTTGAACATATGGTTATGATGAGCCATCATGTGCACTACTATACACTCTGTCACCATTGCACATCAAGTCTTTTATGAAATAGTAACCTATAGCAAAAAGCGCAGTGGATTGCGTAACAAACTAGTGAAATAGGCATTAAATATGACATCATATCTCACTAATAATAAAACCATTTTCCTAAAATGAGAGATATTTTTTATTTAAGCTCATTATAAAGTAAAACCTCTCTTGGTTTCTTGAAATTCATCTCCAGGTGGCCAGAATACATTTCGCAAAAACATGTCTCAGAAAGGAAATCATGAAAATTGAAAAATAGGGCTCCAAGATCCCTTCTAATATCCCAAAATATGAAATGTTTCTAAAATATGAAAGACTTTGTTATTATTTGGTTTTTCCTAAACAAAAACCTCTCGGGGTTTTTCAAAATTCCTCTCCAGTTGGTCATAAAGTGATCTTGAAGTTGACCACTAAACCGGTCATTTGTGTAGCGCAACCTATAGCCTGTGCGCAAGAAAATCCACTGCGCGATGACATCCTCTGCACGAAAACATCCTATGCGCGATAAAATCCATTGTGATACAACATCCCATGCACGACAGAATCCACTGTGAGACAACATCCTATGCACGACGAAATTCACTGTGTGACGAAAACCATTGCATGACAGAATCTTTTGTGGTGAAATCTGGTGCGCGACAACATCCTATGCGCGACATCCCACTGTACAAAAAAATCCACTGCGTGACAAAATCCACTATGCGAAAAAATATTTTGCATGGTGAAGTGCTCTACGTAGCCCGTAGCAAATTTTACAGTGCGCAATTGTAAATGGAAATGGAACAAATAAATGATAAGATTCCTTTTGAAACTGACCCATGGAGATGTTAGATGTTGCCATTCATAGAAACAATATGGGTGCTAACATGCATGACTTTGCAAATTGTTGACAAACCTATAACCTTAGCTATGAAAATCATGGTGCTAATAGGGATGAGAGACATTATTTCTACCTCAAAACATATCATATTTAATATTCTATTATATCAACACATCATTATATCTTAGATATACTACTTAGTAATCAATTGCATTCATTTAGGGTTTTGTCTGCAGTAATTATCCTAGTTTCTCTACTGCATGTTGCATTTTACTACTAACAGATTATTCCATTCATCATAACTAAACATTTTTAATAAATAACATAAGAATTCCACATAGAGAAACAACTCTATCGTGTTTCACCCCCCTTGGGCTACGCCCACAAAGATTTGGTTGTCTTGGCTCTTTTATCATTCTACATCAAGTTTATAGCGCTGTGCGCATTACATTTCTTTCTCCCACCTGGCAGTCTTATGGAATAACCCTCATAGATTGTGTTAGCACCATTATTTTCTTAGCTAATTTTAGAGGTTTTCCAACAATTTTCAAAGTCATGCCTGTTAGCACCCATATTTGTTTTATTCCTAGCATCATATAACATCTCCAAGGGTCAGCTTCAAAAGGAATCTTATCATTTATTATTTTCATTTCCATTTGCAACTGCACGCTGCAAAATTTGCTATGCGTTTTGCAGATCACTTCACCACGCAAAGGATTCTATCGTGCAGTGGATTTTGTTGTGCATAAGATGTTGTCACGTAGTGCATTTCATCGCACATTGGATTTCATTGCGCAGTGGGTTGTCGCGCATGGGATGCTATCGCTCATAGGATGTTGTTGCACAGTGGATTTCGTCACGCAGTGGATTTCATCGCGCAGTGGATTGTCTTCATAGGATGTTTTCGCAGATAGGATGTTGTTGCACATTGGATTTCGTCATGCAGTGGATTTTGTTGCACAATGGATTTCGTCGCGCAGAGGATTTTCCTGCGCATAGGCTACAGGTCATGCTGCACAAATGACTGGTTTAGTGGTCAACTTCAAGATAACGTTTTGACCAATTGGAGAGGGATATTTAAAATCCCCAAGAATTTTTTGTTGAGGACAAACTAAATAATAAAAACCTCTCTCACATTTTAAAAACATTTCATATTTTGGGAGATTAAAAGGAATATTTGAGCCCTAGTTTCCAGTTTTCATGATTTCCTATCCGAGACATGTTTTTGCAACACATATTTCGGCCAGATGGAAATGAATTTAAAGAAACCGAGAGAGTTTGTTATTTATAACAATCTTAAATACAAAAACCTCTCTCTATTTTGGAAAATAGTTTTTTATTAGGGAGATATGATGTCATATTTAACGCATATTTTCCCAATTTGCTGCGCAATCTGCTGTGTTTTTTGCTATAGGTTACTGTTGCATAGGAGACTTGTTGTGCAAGGGTAACAGAGTGTCCAACAGTGCATATGATGACCCATCACAACCATATGGTCTAATTTTTATCATGTTCAGTGATTGTAAAGAATATTTCGGCTACAATTATGATTTGGAAAAGTCGAGTTTTCTATTTTTAGTGAATTCGTTGAAGTTATTGTTCTCTTTCAAAGAAAACGGATCCATGATTCTAGGAAGGAATAGTTCAACCCTAGCAACCAAGGGTGAAATTAGTTTTCTATATATGAGGATCATTTTCATGTAAACAGGGTTGGTTGGTAAAAAACAGTGTAGACAGTGACTATTGAATGTGGCTATGAATTCGACTGAAACTTAATGTAAAGGTCTTGAAGCTTTGATGAAAAGATTCTAACTATGGAAGTTTGATGTATTGTATTCTTTCTCTGCATACATACTTCCTGTATTCTTTATTCATATCTATTTTTTGTCTGAATAGGAACAGAATTTCGAACCTGGGATTCGTTGCACAACACCCCAGGATTCGCTCCATTCAGATAAACAGTTTTCCTCTAAGATAACTTTGAATCCATCCTCAATGGTGCTCTGAGTTGCTTCATGTTTTTTTCTCTTGCCACACACAATGATTTTTAACTAACGATTGTTGCTTATTTAGCCTTTATCCTATCAAGTTCATTCACTAAGTCATTTGTTTCTATCATTTTCTTAAATTGACTCCATTTCCCAATGGTATTTCCTCTCTTGCTTGTCCTACCATCTCTTTTAAAACAAAAATAAACTTTTCCTATTGCATAATCTGACCTATGTGCATTTATTGATGAAATATTTGAGTTATTACCAGTCATTAGACATATGAGAGAGCCATCTTTGGTTGTATAGGTCATAATACAATCTAAAGTTGGTTGAAACAGTTACCTCGAGGCTTTATTTGATACAACCCCCAAAAAATACTGAGTTCTAACATTTTGGCGCCATTGACGGGGATGAAATTGAAAATTTTCCCTGGGAAAGAATGACATGGTTCAGTTCTGAGGTTTGAGAGCAGCAGACACTTAGGCACATATTGGCTATATTTCTTCTCTGGAGACTCCACACATCAAAAAATCAGTTTGAAGGTGATTCCACTGGCAGAAGAATCCAGAGCTAAAGTTTTCATTGTATTTTCAATCAAGCTTCAAATGCGATTCAAAGACTCCACTGGAGAATGAGACCTCTTAACAGAAAAATGGAAGAGCAGTATGGAAAAATAAGGTACTCAAGATTAAGTTTAGTTCAAGAAGTACTTTTCTGTTTTATCAATATCTTCTTATCCTTTCCTGAGTTTTTCAAAAGAATATTTCTTCACTTACCATGTTTAAATAAATACCAGAGATCTACCCTTGTATATCCTTCATTGCAAGTTGTAGGTATAACCCCTTGTTGTATAACTGATATTCACCAAGCTCCTTCCTCTGAGCCATATGATGTTCATGATCATTCTTGTGAGCTTAATGAAACCAAAGTTGAGCTTGTACCTTCTATAATTAACCCTGCACCCTCAATAATTCAAGAAAGATACAGTCCTCTTAAATTTCCTTCCATCCTTCATAACTTTCCTATGAAACATTATAAGTATCTTCCTAGGTTCGATGGAGAGCTTGATGGAAAGTCAGTTGAAAAACATATTCAAGTATTTGAGCATTTCATAGACCTTTTTGAGATCGAACATGGTGATGTGTCTATGAGGGCCTTTTCTCAGTCCTTACAAGGAGATGCCAAATCATGGCTCAGATATTTACAGCCTCAGTCGATTAGCTCGTGGGATGAACCGAGGGAAGCTTTCCATAGGTTTTGGGGTGAGAGAAATTCATGGGATCTACTCCTTTCAGAGTTTTATGCCATGAGAAGAATGAAAGATGAAACCATCTCAAATTTTAGAAGGAGGTTTGTTAGTCTTTATTATAAACTGCCTAAAGAAGTCCAACCTCCTGAAGTTGCTACCATGCTCCATTATGTAACAACCTTTCAATCAAACTTATCTTTTCTTTTGATGGAGAGGAAGTCTATGTCTTTGCAACAGATGTTCAACAATGATCAGGAAGTTGAATACAATATTCAAGCATGTAAACAAATTTGAAATGAGGAGTTGGATGTTAAAGAACATGACAATGAATATGAACAAAGAACAATTGATTTGAATATTGAGAAGAGGGTTATTAATATCATATTTCCTCTTGAAGCTTTAAATGTTGATGATTTTGCAAAGGATTATATCCCACTTATTGAAAAAGAAGGTTCTAATTTAGCTTTTGATCCATCTCATGATAAGCATAGGGTTGATTGTTTTATGTATTCATTTGTAGATTGTCAAGAAAATGAATTTGCAAATCAATTTGTTGAAGAGAAGGTTGATGTCCCAAGATTTTTCTTGTTAGATGACATTGTAGATGTTGCTGATTTATATTTATATGATGAATATGATGATGATTATGATGTCGAATTCCTAGAACAACTAGCTGCATGTTCTCTATCATAAAATTTTCCTTTTCAGCAGTGTCATGAGAGCAATCGGCCTACATATCACAGTTACAAAGAAGTATATGAAAAAAGTACCGAATCAGCTGAAGGAAATTATTTACCTTTCTGCTTTGCTTCATTTAAATTGGTGAAAGAAAACTTAAATATCATCACT
>SNQJ01S0063756.1:41000-54279 GCA_010110895.2 Picea sitchensis | reverse complement strand
ACTCCAGCTCATTATCCGGAAACAAAACTTAGAAATTCTTTGGTACCTTGAAACTTGCATGCCTCAATGGCAGGTTTCCTCGCTTTCGACAGTGGGTTTTTATCATTGACCCCTGATCAGGAGATTCCGTCGAGTGTTCGACCTCAACTCATTTATTCACACTCGGTGGATTGTACCAGTGTACCTTGGGAGTCATTGACATTAATGGTGATTTCCCTCGCACTTGTTAACGGTTTCATCAATGACCGGTAATCAAGTGGTTTCTACCATGTTCGACTTCGACACATGTAATCACATGGTTAGATTCGTACTTTTGGGTGACGGGATTGAAGACCCTGGATCTTATCTCTTTGGTCCAGGTTGCGGTGGAATATGTATAGTTTGCTGACACATAGATCCACTTTGTATGTCGCGTGGCTATGTCGTCTCAATTTGAATTTTCTTGCATAGATCCACAGTGTATTCCTGGTGGCTATGCGATATTTTGACGGCATGGATCCATAGTGTATGATTTGTGGCCATGACCTACGCTTATAATGTCATTCGTCCATGATCTGAGTATGAGAATGCCTACCTCAGAGCTAGTATGATATTTTGCAGATGCTTGGTTGTTTGCAGGTTTCCGATTAGGTGTGCTCCTGGTTTCCGACACACACACGCGGTTTACAAAGTATTTCGGCTGTCACTGATTCCGACCTCATACTTTTGGGGGCATTCTGTTACACATGATTTTGGTCATCTAGATGGTGTATTAACAACAGGCAGCATGTGTGATTGTTCATCTTTAGATGGGTTCTATTGTGTATCCCACAGGTGGACATGGGATCCTGGTATTATACTTGAGGGGATTTGGTTATTGCTTGAGGACAAACAATTTTCTAGCAGGCAGGACTGTAATGTCCCCACTTTGGGACATCATCACATTGCAGAGGTTTATGATGACCAGAGTAGTCAGATGGATGTTATAGCGAGTACAGGAATTATTGAGAGGCATTTGGGGGTCCAGCTTGCATCGCTCATCCCATTTCATCATTATGATCCATTCTGCATAGGTTGGCCTTGGTTTCGTTTCATTCCGATGATTTCTATGATTTTGAGTATTTTGAGCTATAAGTTAATTAAATTCACTGAAGAGGTCATTTTGGGCACATTACTTGGAGGAACCTCTCAGTGTAATAGCTCATTGGAATCGAGAGAAACAACACTACAAGATGGGATGGTGAGAAGTGAATTTCAGTGGCCAGGGAAGCCACAAGGAGAGATAAGGAACTTTTCAGAGGTTAAAAGATTAATTAATTAATTAAAGTGATTTAATTAATTAATTAAATATTAATAAAATGAAAGTCAATTTGGAGGAAGAAGGTTAGCAGGAAGTATAAAGGAAAGGCAAGGGCCTCTATTCATTCATTCATGTATGTCTATCATTTTGATATCTGGCTTCTAGCTAGAGGGCCCATCTCTTGGGGGTTTTGAGGGTTTTGACTTAACAAACCCTAGAGGACGATTCGGTGGTGAAAGATTCCACCTAGCTTGTCCCAAGCTTGGTCTTTGAGATGTAATACTCTCCCACACCATTCTAGTTCTAGATCTACTCAGTTGCAGGAGGATTCTACATCAGTTACATGTGCAGATAGAGAGAGGGCACACTAGTTGAGGGTTTCCAGCAAGGGGGGCACACCATCCATTGAGGGAGGATTCGATCGAGCTGAGGAGAAGAGGTTTTGGGAATTCCAGGTATTGGATTTTCCTTGCATGTACCATAGCATTATTCTTGGAGGATTCCGGAGGTATTTTGGTGGAGGATTCATTTGTATTGAGAGTGGGACGATTTCCCTAAAGGAGACCGCACCACACTTTGGAGGGTGGCTAGATCCAGGGGTCTAGCAAGTATTTTGCCTAGTTGAGCACTTGGGTTTTTATTGCCATGCCCCGATCTATCATTTTGGTGTATTGGTGGAGCTGTTGGAGGTCTCTAGGAGAGAGGCCGAATTGTCTAGGGTTTCAGGCATCCAGGGAGGCGCACCATTCCTTGGAGGAGATTCAGATCCATAGGGTTTGAGAGGGATTTTGGAGATTTGGGCACTTGGGTTGTTCTTGCCTTCACCCGATCTACCGTTTGGCATATTTCTTGGGGTGATTGGACATCTTTGGCAGCAGGGCCGAATTATTGAGGAGCTTCAACATTCCAGCAGGGCGTGGCATCATTCAGTTAGGGCTTTGGCACTTCATATGACCAAATCTACTCTTGTCTTGATCTTCATTGAGTATTCAGCCTTTGGGAGGCTTGTGGTCTTCTATTGGAGCATTTTGTAGCAGCTCCTATTATATTATTGGATCCATCTGTTGAGTTTTCCAGATCGGCATCTTCATTGTAGCAGGTTCTTCTATTCATGAATAAAACCAGATTTGAGATGTTTTGGCTTGTCTATCATAGTGCATATGGGTGAGGTATGTTCCATGGTTGCATCTTCTTGTTTATTGCTGCAACACACATATAAATCATCAACTAAAACCCTAAGGTCGAAATCAAGAGGCCATTCTGCAAGTAAACACATCTAAACAAGTAGATCAACAAAGTGTTTGACGAAATGTCACAACCAAAAAAGTTTTAAAAGACACCCAAAACCGTGATGTTCCTTGCATTTTGGCTTGGGAACATTACAAAGTTCGTCACAACAGATCTAATAAAATACTGAAATCTTTACTATTAAGGTTATTGTTTGTTTTAGATCTCCAGAATATTTAGTTACTAATTTTCTGCTTATGCATGAAATAGATAAAATGTGTAAAATAGAGAATAGTAAAATACAATCACACCATCCACAAATAAACACAAGATATGACCTAGGAAACCCAATACGGGAGAAAACCCAGCTAGAAGGTGAGGCTGCTCTGCTCTCGTTTCTCTGATATATAAATGATGCAAGTACAAAGAAAGAGGCACTCTCTGTGGAGTTGCCTTTTACCTGTGGCATGTATGGCTGCTACAAAATCTCTCCTCCTCTATTATGCTCACAGAATACCACTCTCAGATGTTTTTCTCAGCTATGGAACAAGATACAATACAAAATAATGGAATCCCTTCTCCTCCTAGCGGCTCTTTATTTAACATAGACCGATAGCCATCTAGGGGCAGGCTTTTGAATTCCTCAACCCTCAATTGTGATAGGGTTTTGGACATTCTAGAATCTTCTTGAAATTACATACGTGTATAGCCCCATATGCGTGAGTAACAGGGGTTGACGTGGCATCCTCTCGTACCATGGTGGTCAACACGGTAGATCAACTTGCGAGAGCCATAACTTTTTCATACAAGCTCCGATTGAAGCGATTTTTGCATTGTTGGAAAGGTCTTGACATGTAGAATAGCATCACGGGATTTGAGTTGTGGTGGGAAAGTCTTAACTCCAAAAAATGCTGTCTGATGCCTCAAAATGGCCCTTCAAGATTATTCCTCAAATTTTTCCACTCTGAAAGGATCGAGATAGATGACAAACAATATAATGTTCCAATATGGATCATACCTGCCCATTTAGGGAGGCGTTTGGTCCCCAAAAGCTTTAGTGAATGAGGTGAGAAAATTTTTCCTCTACCTTCTCCCTGGAGTACCACTTTGCTTTGCCTGGAAGTTGTCCTTTCAACCCAATCTGTCAAAGGTCATCCTGCCCCTGTCTTGTAGTTCTAGACCTGTTTTGCAAAACGGTGTCCTCTGCTAACTCTACCTGAGCATTTGGTGTTAAGTCCTGTATGGAAGGTAGGACCTACTTCTCCTCCGAATCCAATATGGAAGGCTCACTGAGTTTGAGATTCTCCACATTCACTACTCAGTAAATGCGCATGTATGGGGATAGACTGAGTCTGTATTAATTATCTCCCACCTTTTCCAATACCTCAAAAGGACCATACCGCCGAGCCTTGATCTTCTTACTAGGACTATACTGGAGAGCCTTGATCTTCTGACCAGGACCATACCGCAGAGCCTTGATTTTCTTACCAGGACCCTGTAGCCTTTCCTTATTTAACTGTAACCATACTCTGTCTCCCACTCTAAATGTTTTCTCTGTTCTGTGCTGGTCATGTCTAGCCTTGTACTTTTCCTGTGATTTCTCCAGCGTCTCCTATACTTGCAAATGGATCTGCTTGATCTTCTCAACAATTTTTTTTGCTTTTAATGCCTCACCTGTGAGGTCCTCCTTCACTCCTCCTTGATGTCCATATACAACATCTAAGGGTGAAGGTGAAAATACCCAAAGCAAGTTTCAAAAGGTGATTTACCAGTAGAAGTGTCGACTGCTTTGTTATAAGAGTGTTGTATATAGATCAGATTTTCATCCCAAGTCTTCAAATGTTTCTGATTGTAACCCCTCAAAAGCTGCACCAAAGTCCTGTTGACCACCTATTTCAACTAGGGGGTCAACTCCATGTACCATGAAGGTATGCACCATCAGGTGCTACCAAATCAGAGACTTACTGGTTCTACAAAGCAGTTTTGGCCTTCAACACTTCTTTTTGTAATGGAATTTCCGCTCCTCTGCATGGGATTATAATTTAATGGGTTTGCATGGATCATAGTTACGTCAGTTGCCTTAGGACTTCATCATTAGAGGATTCCCTTTCATTAAGTGTTTTTTTTTCTCAGGTTATTAATTTGGTTTAACCAACCTTATTAATTTCCCTTGAGTTTTTCACTCACACAAATAATTCCTCCAAAGTGGTGAAAGACATTCTAATGGTCTAGCCCTTTGGTAGCTAGTGTCTAGGAATGTTGTAAATGACCATGCAAGACATCTCCTAAAGTTTTGCGGAATTCCGTCGAGTCTAGATAGTTTTTTTTTAATTTTTTAAAATTGCCTAAGTATTGGTAATTTTAATTAATTTTTGATAAAAATGTAAAAACAAAGTCCGTGGGTTTTTGATAGGGGTATTTGTGCTCAAAAGAAATGGAATGAGACCCCCTACACCTTTGGACCAAGTTTCAACACAATTGGACAATTTTTGCTAGGTGTTTGTCCATGAGGAGTCCAAGTGAGTCAAAAATCAACAAATAATTGGCTAAATTAAAAAAGCCAAAAATTGTAAAATGAACAAAAAGATTAGAGAGATAGTGGGAAAGGTTTCCTAACCTTTTTCCTAAGTTGGAAAAGAAATTTTCCACTTAAAAGAGCCCCCCCCTTGCCTAGCCAACAACTTAAAGTCGCGTTCCCTGGCTAATTGACGTGTGGGAGTTAAAAAGTTTAAGTGAAAAAAACCACCTAAACCCTAAATTCGCCTTCTTTGGTGTCTAACTTAGTGTTTGACCATAGGAAAAGGTGTTTTCCCCCTTTCCTCACTCAACCCTCACTCATTTACCAAAACCCTAACTTACCAAAACCCTAAAAGTGACTTTTCCTTGACTTTGTCTATTTCTCTTGGATGTGTGACACTTGTAACTCATCCAATAGGGGTAGCTCTAGCTCTCCAAGTATAAATGAAACCCCTCCCCTCCTCATTTCTCACCAATTATTTTGCTACTGTTACTCTACCCAAATTTCTCCTCTCTCTCCCATCTCTCCCATTGCTCTTCTCTCTCTCATTTTTGCTCTAGTTTTTGGAGAGAAGCTTGTTGCAAGTATTTGCAACAACCTTCTACTATCAATAAAGAAAATCTTTGGAGGACTTGTGGTGTTAAGAGTATTCTTGGTGCCATACTTTTCATGAGGTGATCTTGTTCATTTGTTTTCATTCTTCTTATGCATGCTTTAAGATCTATTGTAGGAATATTTAACAAAGTATTTTGTTAGTGTAGGTTTATGATAGTATTGTCATAGATCTAGTGAGTTTCTGTAAAGTCCCCACTTTGGGACATCAGGGTATTACACAGTGTTATGATGACCAGGGTAGCCAGTTGGAGATTATAGCGAGTACAGGAGCTATTGAGGGATATTTTGGGGTCCGACTTGCATCGTTCATCCTATTTCATCATTATGATCCATTCCGCACGGATTGGATTTGGTTCCGTTGCATTCCGATGATTTCCATGATTTTGAGTATTCTAATTTCTAAGCTATGAGTTAATTAAATTAACTAAAGAGGTCATTTTGGGCACAATACTTGGAGGAACCTCTCAGTGTAATAGCTCATTGGAATCGGGAGGAACAACATTACAGGATAGGATGATGAGAAGTGACTTTTAGTGGCCAGGGAAGCCATCGGGAGAGATAAGGTGTTTTTCAGAGGTAAAAAAGTTAATTAATTAATTAAAGTGATTTAATTAATTAATTAAATATTAATAAAATGAAAGTCACTTTGGAGGGACAAGGTGAGCAGGAAGTATAAAGGAGAGGCAAGGGCCTCTATTCTCTCATATTCATTCATGTATGATTATCATTTTGATATCTAGCTTCTCTCTGGCTTCATATTCATTCATGTATGATTATCATTTTGATATCTGCACTTCTCTCTTATAATAATTTTCTGCAATTTTCTTTTATTGTTTGTCTACATCTTGGTGAGTGCTTGGCTAAGCCAACCCCCAAAATCGTAAGGCTAGGAAGTGGTATTTATTTTCAGCAAGTTATTTTTTATTTGTTTGCTCCACTTGTGATTAGGACAAGGTTGAGTGGCTAGGCTTTACTTTCAAGTTCTTTGCACCCACTTGTGCACAAAAACGGAAGGCTTTGTCCTCCATCTTGTGCACTTGTTGAGGTTGTTTAGCTTAGTTTTCCTTTCAAGCATTTTCCTTTCATTTTGTTTGCCTACACCTTGGAGTGTGCTTGGCTATGCCAACCCCCAAAATCATAAGGCTAGATTAGTACATGGTTTTTACTTTATTCACATGCTTAAAGGTCTAAAATAAATCTAAATCTAAGAAGTAATAATCTTGTGCTAGTTTAGGCCCATGGAGACATAATTGTTTAACTCTTTCATCTACTTTAATTTCATTGCAAGCCATCTTTACTTTGAGTACTTTGCTATTTCAAGTTATTTACATTCAAGTACTTTATTTTCTTGCAATCTCTTTCAAGTACTTCATGCTCTTTCAAGTTTATCTCTTTAAGTACTTTTACTTTTTATGTCTTGCAATCTTATGAGCATTGTAAAATCTTGTGGTTTATTTCAAGCATTTAAGTTTCTTTCAATCTACTTTTTAAGTACTTTACTTTTCAAGTCCATCTTTCAAGTACTTTTACTTTGCAAGCACACTCTCTACACAAGCACCTTTTTGCAAACACATTAACTAATCTAATTTAACTTAAACTAACTTAACTTAATTTACCTTACTCTCATAGGGCCTAAAATCAACCTAGTTTAATAGGTCACCACTTACTATCCAAACTTTTCCATCAAAAAGGGAAATTAAGGAAGAAGCGGGGGGTGCTAGATCGGGGACGATCTCACGGCGCTTGGCGTCCTCCCTGTGGAGTACTTCTTTTCCTGGATTGACCTGTGGAGCTAGGGTGTGGCCTTGTTTGCCTCACTTATTAAGCACGCAACAATTCTTTTGGTACAAGCGGGGAGAGTTCCTTGGTTGTCGCTTAGTCGAGGGTTCACTTCTAACTTAACAACCTAATTAATCCTAAAATCAATCCACTTAACCTTGGGAAATCTATTTGGGTACATCTTATGTGGTTTATGATTTAGTACATATTTTGTAATGATCCCAAGCCAAGATGCCAGGAACATCTCGTTTTTGCATGATTTTTAAACCGTTTCTGGTTGTGACATTTCGTCAAACACTTTGATGATTTACTTATGTTTGAGTGTTTACTTGCAGGTTGACCTCTTAAATTCGGCCTTAGGGTTTATATTCAGTTATGACACATAGATCTGAAGCTATAACCAATGGAAATATAAGAGACACCAAATATGGAACCAATAACAAAGAGCTGACCTTTATTAATATAATGAGCAAGAACCTGATACAAGAATGATGCAGATCTGGAATGATCAACAAATAGATCCAATAAACATAATAAGAGCTGCTACAAAATGCTCCCGGGAAGAAGATGAAAGCCTCCAAAGGCTGAATGCAACATGAAGATCAATATGGAAGAACCAGGGTCAAGTCCAAACCCCCCTGGCTGCTGGCACGTCCTCCTAAAGAGCTAAGGACACCCAATAATTCGGCCCAGCTGAAGGAAGCCTCCAAATGAGTCCAAACTTGGTAGAATGATAGATCGGGGTGATAGGATTCCCCTCCTGAAGTCTTAGGCCAAAATGCTATGGATAACTCCTCCAAATGCTGAATCCTCCAATGAAGCTGCGCCCTCATGAAACCCTGAAGTGCTCAATCATTCGGCCCTGATGAAAGAGGTCTCCAAATGCCCTGAAACGTGCTAGAAAGATAGATCAAGACACTGCAAGTCACTAGGTGAAGTCTCCGGGTCAAATCTGAAGTATAACCCCTCCAAACTAAATAGATCTGAATCTCAAAAGTGCCCTCCTTCTCTCCAATTCGCCCCAATGCTCTAAGAAATCATCTGTACCATATAACTTTCTCAAAAAGCCCTAGTAATGATGGTGAAGGCCCTGCAAGAAGAACCCAGATGCCCAAATCCCCAAATTCCCTTCTCCTTGGCTAGATCGAACCTCCCTTCCATCAATGGTGCGCCCTCCCTTGCTGGAAACCCTCTACTGGTGCGCCCTCTCTCTTCCTGTACCTGTATCTGATGTAGATCTCCCCTGCAACTGAGTAGATCTGAAGTAGAATGGTGTGGGAGAGTATTGCATCCCCGAGACCAAGCTTGGAACAAGCTAGGTAGAATCTTTCACCACTGAATTGTCCTCTAGGGTTTGTTAAGTCAAAACCCTCAAAACCCCCAAGGTATGGGCTCACTAGCTAGAAGCCAGATATCAAAATGACAATCCTACACGAATGAGAGAATAGAGGCCCTTGCCTCTCTTTTATACTTCTTGCTCACCTTGTCCTTCCAAAGTGACTTTTGCTTTATTAATTATTAATTAATTAATTATATCACTTTAATTAATTAATTAACCTTTTTACCTCTGAAAAACACCTTATCTCTCCTTGTGGCTTCCCTGGCCACTGCAAGTCACTTTTCATCATCCTATCCTGTAGTGATGTTCCTCCCGATTCCAATGAGCTATTACACTGAGAGGTTCCTACAAGTATTGTGCCCAAAATGACCTCTTAAGTGAATTTAATTAACCTATAGCTCAAAATACTCAAAATCATGAAAATCGTCGGAATGCAACGGAACCAAAGCCAATCTATGCGGAATGGATCATAATGATAAAATAGGATGAGCGATGCAAGGCGGACCCCAACATATCCCTCAATAGCTCCTGTACTCGCTATAATCTCCATCTGGCTACTCTGGTCATCATAACACCCTGTAATACCCTGATGTCCTAAAGTGGGGACATTACAGTCCTCCTTGCTAGAATATTGCTTGTCCTCAAGCAATAACTGAACCCATCCAAATACAATACCAGGGTCCCATGTCCACCTGTGGGACACACAGTAGGTCCCATCCAGAGATGAACCATCACACACTCCACCCCATGGGTCCCATAACAGGAAGTGAATTGCAATACTCTGTGAAGCATAGTCCTGAAATATATCAACCCCGTGAATCTCCTACACATGACACATGGCCTCATCCCGGAATGAGTCCATCCTCCAAGTCCCTACCAAGATCAACACGGTCCTCATCAACTGCACATGCTAATGCCAGAATGAGGTCCTGCAAGACCTCTGTGAGACACCCTCAAGTGATGTGCTCTCCTTAACACTGAATCCCAATGGAAAGTCAAAACAACTTTCCCTTGCAAAGGTCCACTCGCCCCTGTCAGTCAGTGAAATGCTCCACCCTGCAATCCCTAGGTCCCATGCTAGTCTCTGTCGAAGATCACCATGCTGGCACTGCACTACGCTGACCATACCTGACTGCTCCCTGTATATATACTGGATCCTCCACTCCTGGATCCTCAAGCTGAAATACCTGTGGCAATTGGACCTGCTATTCAGAAACTGCATCTGTAAAAATATCTCTGTGGAAGTAGTACCTGCCTGACCATCTCCATGCTCGATCGTGATGATCAAGAGGGAGTGACTGCCTCGCTCCATGGGACAAGTCCCTACAGGCCCACTCCAAACCAACCCAAGGTGGAGTATGTGGCTCTCTGGCGCAACCTAGGTCATCATAAAGGGCAATAATCTACTCACAAAATGAACTCCCGGATCCCATGGCAAACTTGGAAGTTTATCACTTCCAATCCCCGCTAACTGCTCCTGTGTCAGACTGATCACTGTCAGAAGCCCCCTGTGCTCATCCTCATGAATATCTGTATTTGTGTCGTCCTCTGAACTGTCTGCCATCACCTGGCCTATGATGGTCATCATCACGCACAGAGTCTCACCTGTCTGCCTATCACGGTCCACCTCTGTCTTGTTGTATGTCGTAAATGTACTCATGTCAGGTGGTCTCGGCCTAACCACTCTCCATGCCCTCTGCCACTGTCTATCTCTCCTCATGTTGCTGCCCATGATAAAAGTGTCGGGAAAGGCTAACAGAAACCTCTGTAGTTGGCTGTAGGACTGGAGGATATCACATGCTTGGGTCAATCCCAAGGATTCGACTAGAAGCTCGTCCATCGGTATCCATGATAAATACTTGCCTGTGGTCATCACTGAATCCCAATCATCCCATACAACCGGAAGTAAGTCCTCCAATTGCTGGTCAACCCACCTCCATCTCTCATCTCCCACGCAACTGCTGAAATGGTGAAGGTGATCTCTCATAGCTATGTGCTGTTGCCAAGGAGTGACATCTGCATACTCCCCTAAGTGTGTCTCCTCCCTGCAATCCAATACATCCGTCGGAATCTGACTGCATATCTCGGCACATCTCTGTGAACTATCACTCATCACTGTATGCCCCTGCATACTCATGTCATCTACTGTATACTCCTGCTGCATCATAGATCCTGGGCATACTACTGGATCAACCTCTTCATGAAGGTCAATCGCTCTCGGAACAAAAATGGAGGTGTCCTCAAAACTGCCCCTAGATCCGGAGTCCCCAGGCGTAGGTGAGTGCTCAATTGTCTCAAAGATCCTCGTGTAGGGTAGCTGACGTGTCTCCAGATCATAACTCTCCATACTCATCAGTGACTCTGGGTACTCCCCATGCTCCTCCATCGACTGGTGCTCCTATGCTAGACCACCAACATCCTCTATCCATGTGACCGAAGGATATATCTGATTCTCCACTAAGATAGATGTAGTGTATCTCTGGCGAATCTCCTCTGATTCTTGAAGGGCTATCTGTGTGCCCCTCAAGAATCCTCGGGTGCTCTCCAACTCATGAGTGAGTCTGTCCACCTTCGAATCCTGCTCCCTCAGAGCCTCGTGATACATCTCGCCCATCCTCAATAGGTAGTCCTTGTTTGTCAACAACTGCTGGTAGTCGGTCCTCATCAAAGATACTCTCTCCCTGAGAGTATGAAAGTCATCCATGGAAAATCCCCCATCTGAACTACCATGTGCCACAGATGCCCTCCAACAGTAATCTGCCATCAATGCATGCATGTCATCAATGCGCTTGGTGGCTGCCATGATCATATCCTCATCGACTCTCAACTGTCTTGTCAAGTAGTGTGACTCTTGATCATAGTCATGATGAGGTGCCACCTCATAACTCTCACTGCTTGTGCCAACACTGGAATCCCCAACAACACTCTCTGCAGAAGATAAGGTGTTGAACTGCCCCTTGTCCACTGTGCTATTGGGTCCTCCTATATGTGACTGCACATCATCCCCAACTGCTAGCTCTCTCTGAGTCATACTGTATCCGGTGTGAGCAACTGTATCCTTCCGTGCACTCACCCTGCTACTATCATCTGCGCCTGGATCCCATATAGATGTGTCCAGACACATGCTATGGTCATCCTGACCAATAGGGGATACACCCTCATCACTGCAGGCTGATCTTGGAAGTAAGTGTCCCCTCAACCTGTCAGTCTCCATACCATGCTCAACTAATGGAGTCCCCAAAAGAGGTGACTCAATCTCCTCATGTTGATATGTGAATGTAAGATCAATTGTTTGCATGTCATATATCTCCTCCTGGATCTGTGGATCCATGTGTCTCTGGTGTGTATCCCTCATGTACGGCTCCTCCATCATATCTGAAATGCCACTGATAACCTCATGTGACGTAGCTATCATGGTTGTCTGAAAGGATGACAAATGTGTCACGACCCTCATAGGCAGCTCATCAGATCTAGGTGCCAACATGTGTGAATCCCCACTAGTGTCACCACTCTACTGAGGTGTAGGGTCATCAACACCCTGTGGTATGTCTGCTAAAACACAGGTGCTACCATCATGTCCATCCAACTATCCCTCCGATGCGCAAGGGTCACTATCCTCTTTAAGCGTACAAGAATCACTAGCCTCTGTGCAAGAGTCTCTATCATCATCAGACTGCTCCAAATAAGCATCTATCTCTGCATCCTCACATACCTCATCATCACTGTCATAGTGCACCTCAATAATGTGCTTCTTACCTTTACCCCTACATCTATGATCTGGTTCCCAAGGCACTTTGCAACTGTAGCAAAGTTGCCTGCTCCTAATGGGTGTGGGGCTTCTTTGTTCTTCCCTCCATCTGCTTCTCTGGCTCTCTTTTCCTCTACTATGCTGATCCAATGTGCAACCTTATCTTTGCTCCAACTAGGATTTTTATAGGATACAAAATGTTGGAATGTTATTAGCTCTTTGAGAATCTTATGGAGGGTTTGATATTCCCTCTCACAATCAATAATCCTTCTAGGAAAATCCCACACATCCATCTCTTTTTATGGAAGACCCCTTATGGCTCTGCATGCATGCGCTAATTCCCACTGGCTGGCAGGAATCTAGGCTCTGATACCACTGTAATGATCCCAAGCCAAGATGCCAGGAACATCACGTTTTTGCATGATTTTTAAACTGTTTTTGGTTGTGGCATTTCATCAAACACTTTGTTGATTTACTTATGTTTGAGTGTTTACTTGCAGGTTGACCTCTTAAATTCGGCCTTAGGATTTATATTCAGTTATCACACATAGATCTGAAGCTATAACCAATGGAAATACAAGAGACACCAAATATGGAACCTGTTGCCGCCTTATACACACCTGGGAGACGTGGAAGAAATCTTCAATCCACTCGGTGTGTCCTTGGGGGCAAGTGAGAGTTAAGGTGTTGTCACCTAATCCTCAACTCCTCCGTCTAGGCCAACTCCTAGCGAAGCCAAGGGGGGTAGTCCCTAACAAATATACTAAGGCTTTT
>SNQJ01S0063755.1:51505-70043 GCA_010110895.2 Picea sitchensis | reverse complement strand
AAACATTAAATAAAGGATAAGAAGCATTAAATAAATGGGACAAGACATTAAATAAGAGGATATGGTAATGAATGTAGGGATAAGGAATTTAATGAAAGGAAAGTCGGTGAAGGAGGGATAAGGGGGGAAGGAGTTTGACAGGGAGGATTATGCTACGGGAGTTGGGGATGAATTTTGCAGAGCCGGGGGATTGGCAGAGTGAAACTTTGAGTGGAATTGACACAATGCACCGGGGTTTGTTGGGGGTTTTGGGCACGGAGGGCTAGGATATCCGTTGATATCCTGGGGCTAGCGAGCTACCTAGTCGGCAGGGAGGACGGTTTTGGGTAGTGTTCTAAAGAAGCGGGAAGGAAGCAAGTTGCGGACAACAGGAAGGATTATTAGCATCAGACTTAGGTATTTATCTAAAATTCATGCATTGTGGTGTTATGTTAGAAAAAAATTATTATTCATTGTAAAATTTAAGTTACAAAAGTTACTGTTATAAAATTACCGTGTTATGAAATTACTGTCTTAGTTTATCAAAATAAATTGATGTAAAATTAAATCCGACTATTACACCACTGTTGTATTAGTCCATTAGGCAAAAAAATGACTCAAAACTATATAAAGTGGGTAAAAACTATTATAAATAGTAACAAAACCCAAAATTACTATGTCATTTTGAATTTTTACCCAAATAGTGAAAATTGGACCAAATTACCTCTGAGCTTGAACTGGTGATTGTGGGAGTGCTAAGTGATGAAATAAGAAACCATATGGACTAGGTAACTCCTCTTCCCCTCCTATTCCTTTCTAGAGGATTAAATTTTTAAATTAGGTTTCAAATATTGAGTAAATTAGGGGGAAAATTGAGTAACTCAGTGTACACGGGCTACCATTCATCAGATCATGTATACGTGAGGTTATACATCACTGTGTAAAATATAGGGCATGTATACTCATCCCTATATGCAAATGTATATGAAGCATTCCATGTACAAGTCTGTAATCAATGATTTCTATGGTTGCTAACTCAAAATTTGACTTCTATCTGGTAGGATGGTGCTAGAATGGAGGGAAAGGGAGCACAGGGAGGTATATTTTGTTGTGGGTAGAGATTTGGGGGCCCAAATGGCCTTGAAAAGATGTGTCTTATATAAATTTTTGGCACTCAAATGGATGAGGGCCCAGGTGAGGTTGCTTGAGATGCTTCTGGATTACTGGGATCCTAACAGTGAGAGCTTCAACCTCGATGGGAAACCATTGAGGATTGAAGTCAAGAATATGTACTTTTTGACCAGGTTATCGTGTCGGGGTGAGGCGGTGAACCTCAAATCCAAGGGAGTTGGGAGTGGTATGAAGATAGAGTAGTACATAGACGCTCATTGTGTAGCAGGGACCCTGAAGGTTGGGAGTCAACTCCCCATCTGAGCGATAAACAATATCAACCTCAAGATTGTTGTCCTCATGTTGACCAGGATCACAGGATCAGCTTCGTTGCACCAGGCATCAAGGTCACTCATGTTCTATGTGGTATAGTTCTTGAGACCCACAGTATATGATTGGTGTACCTCACTATTGTCTAATATGAAGAGCGAGTTGACATAGTGAAAACAGGGTAGCAAGAGGGGCTTCGAGTTTGCCTCTATCTTATGCAAGTTTTTATTTGAGCAGGTTCCATGTTTGGGAGCTTGAGTCGAGATTCTTCTGAGAGGACCTCGTGATCCATCCATGGCATGGTGGACTGAGGTAATGATACGATAGGGGGGAGGTAAGGTGCACACACCCTACAACGAGGATTTCTTCTACTGGTGGAGGCGACATGTCATTTCTCTAGATGAGTACCCCTATGCAAGGATCGAGTTTAGAGGGGACCCTGACATGCCACTACCACTGGGGATTTCCTACGACGACATAGGCATGTCAAACGTTTTTAAATATTTCATTTTTTTGTATTTTTGCATAGTAAAACAAAAATATTTTTGGATGATGCTTAATTACTAACTAGACACTTGTGTAACATAGACGTGGGTCTGCGACGGTCAGACGGGCTTACCCAACATCATTGGAGGAACCGGGGGGATGAGGCAGTGGGAGGAGAAGTATAGAGAGTCCTTCAAATTGTGCAGAGAAACCTCTCTCGTTTGACTCAAAGGATTCTGATGGTTCAAGTAGAGGATCTTCCGGAAGCCATGTAACGTCAAGTAGTTGGTGAACCCAGAGGTTGGGTGTGACTCTTCCAGCGTCTCACAAGTTCTGTAGTTTTTTATCATGACACACATCTGACGCCACAAGCGTAGATGTCGTGGATCTTGTATTATCAGTTGTATATGTGTATAGAGGGTGTTAGCCCCAATTTTGTACTATAAAAATCATATTTTTTGAAATATATATAAAACAAGGATCTTCGATTTTACTTATATTACAATGTGTAAATTGATGAGATGGTTTTATTTTCTTTATTTATGAGATAAATGAAAATCTAAAATGAAATTATCATAAGAATCAGATACATAATTAGAACTCCTAGGTATGTGATAATAAGTAATAAAATCAAATTGTCGTTCTAAAAGACGTACCCGTAGGAATCGTTGGAGAAAAGTAGGATCAAGCACGTGGTAATTGTCTTTCAACTGACATACTACTAACTGGGAATCCAGGAAAACCTCTAATGAGAGAATACCATGTGAGATAGCATTGCACAAAAGTTCTATAATGACTCTATATTCGGCCACATTATTCATGGATGGACCTAGGAATACGCCACCTGAAGACACCAGTAGACCCTCAGGTAATTAAACCAACCAAGTGGTGGAAGCCAAGTTCTGTGTATGACAACTGGCTCCGTCTGTGAATCCTAAATAGATAGAAGACTTTGTTCAAATATTCCAACCAAGGAAAACTCGATAAGCAAGCTGAAGATGAAAAAGAAAGGGAAAATATATATACACTAAATTACATTAGTATACAAAGAGTTTCACCCAAGCTTGGGTCTCAAGTGTAATATATTTTCAAGTAGATCCCATTCCTAGGCTCGGACAACATATTCCCTTCATAATATTCTAACTCATAGACTCATTTTTCTAAGACACGTCGCACGATATAGGGATTGTTCCACATGGGTTTAAACTTTCCTGCCCCCATTGGTTCTTTGCTTGATCATATAAGAGGACCAAGTCACCCTCAGCATACAACCAAGGATAGACATAATTATCATACTAAACCTTAACACCTCTTTTTTTCACCTCGATAGACGTAGAGGTGTCTCAACATTGCTCGTCAAGACTCTCTAGGTGTACAAGGCGTCGCTCGAGATAGAAAGTGTCAGGTAGGATTGCGACTACCAAATTAAGAGAAGGGATTTCACATTCAATAGGTAAAATTGACTCCACGCCGTGTACTAATTGGAAAGGGGAAAATCTAGTGGCAGTATTGACGAAGGTTATGTATGCCTAGAGTGCGGGATACAACATAATGTGCCAGTCAGACTTACTCTAGCTGACAACTTTTGCAAAATGGTCTTGAGAGACTTGTTGACAACCTATACCTATCCATTTGCTTGGGGCATATAAGGGGAAGAATGAGCATGTTTAAACCCCAGCTTATATTCTAGCTCTTCCATCATTTCGTCCTGAAAGTGATTGTCGTGATCAATGACAATCTCACTCTGGATACGAAACCTAGCAATAATTTGATTGAATATGAAGAAGGAGACAATCTTCCCATCGGATATAACTGTAGGCATGGCCTTAGAACACTTAGTAACGTAGTCTATGGCCATGATAATGTGTTGATTCCCTCTAGCTGAAGTTGGGTTGCAATCCACAAAGTCCACCCCCCACTTGGTGAAGGGACCGATGGTAATGACTAGGTGAAGAGGGGAAGAGTTGAAAATTCTTAACCTCTTTAATACGATTGTTCAAGACAGATGGCCAGAAATAACCGGCTCACAAAATTTTGTGGGCTTTCGAAAGCCCAGATAGATGACCACCACAACCCCCACTGTGGAAATCACTTAGGACTGACTCAACTTCCTCATGATTTAAACAATGACGTAGGATATTGTCTATGCCTTGACGATACAAAGTTTCACTAACATTACTGTAATTCTTAGCTTGGTATCGTACACGTCGTTGGTCATCTCGCGATATATGTTGAGGGAAATTCAAGGTTTGAAGCTATAGATCGATGTATCCATACCAGGATTCAGACAATGAGACAAGGAAAATGCTTTCGTCTGCAAATGAATAAACATGGATAACATCCTCATTGAATTGTGGAATGTCATATATTAACTCCGCGAAGACTAGTGATTTCTTGGATTTCGCAGAAGAAAAATCAAGATCAAATTCCTCTAAAATGACAATACATTTATAATGTTTCCCCCCTATGATACACTTGGTAACGACGTATTGAAATTGATTGACATCAACAACCACAGTAGTCTTGTAAAGAAATATATAATGGCGTAAATGTTGGACTGCGTGAATAATTAAAGATAGATTTTTAACGTGAGAATAATTAATCTTGGGACCGACTAAGTTTCGAATAAGATATTAGATGAGGTGCTCATAGAGCTCATCATCCTCCTAAACCAAAACCATACCAATCATCTCCTCAGACATGGCGATATAAAGCAAGTAATCCCTACTGTATTCAAGAGACTTTAGTAGAGGCGTCGATACCAAGGATTTCTTCAAAGCATCGAAGGAATCCCGGGATCACTCATCCCAGATAAAATGAGTGTCCTTATTCAAAAGACGCATGAAACCCTTAGTGATATTGGCATAGTTTACTATAAATCTACATAAAAAGTTAGCTTTCCCTGTAAACCTCGAAGTTGTCGAATAGTGTGCGGGGGATGCAACTGAAGTATTTCCTCAACCTTTAATGGATATACCATGATCCATGTCTCGAAAAATAGAAATCTCAAAATATGGCCAGACCTAATGAAAAATATGCACTTATCACGGTTCAACAAAATTCTATAGTAACGACATATTTCAAAAACAAGCCGAAGGTGCGTAGGATGATCCACTCTCTTACGAGAGTGAGAAGCAAGATCGTAAAGGTAAGCTTTGACTTTATGATTAAAATTGTGGAATGTGAAGGTCATAGCATGTTGGAAGGTTTATCTATCATTTTTAAGGCCGAAAGGAATTTTTGGTATGCGAAAGTACCCCAAGGAAAAATAAATGTCGTCTTGTGTTGATCCTCAGGTTTAATTTGAATTTGGTTACACCTTGAAAATCCATCCATAAAAGAAAACACTTCGCTTCCTGCACACTCGTCGAGGATCTGATCGATGAAAGGTGTCGGGAAGTTGTCTTTAGGATAGGCTTTGTTCAGGTCACGAAAGTCCATGCATACACGGATGGTTCCTTGCTTCTTATTCATGGGAACAGGATTGGATACCCATTCAGTCAAGGGAACCAGGTAGATAAATCCAACATTAAGTAGCTTCTCCACCTCTTCCTTAATGGCAGGGGCCTTCCAAGGACTGATAGCTCTAACATGCTAGGAATCGAAGATGTCTTAGAGATGTCAATCCCCAAGACAACATATTGATAATGAAACTAGGTATCAAGGCACTGAGTACATTCTTACAAGTGTGAATAAAGGAGTCGGGGTCGAACACTTGAATAATCCATCAATCAGGAGACATTAATGTATTCCCAATTGTCGATGGCAAAAGAACCTTCCACTAATGAATGGAAGCCTCAAGGTACTCATAAGACTCTATATCTTATTTCTAGAATAGATGAGCTAAATTCGATGGAAGGAGACCCAATGAAAGGAGAGCATTAAGTCATATCTCATCATTCAGAACGAGGTACAAAGTAGGAGCTTCATGATTTGGAGGAAATTGGATGAAGAACATGTTCATGAACCAATGAACCTCTATGTCTTTCATGTGAGTAACGTACAAGTGGTAAATGAAAACGACCCTCTGAATAGTATCCAATGAGGAAAATTGTTGACAAAGGTGAGGAAACCACCAATAAGGCTAATGGCATCCAAGACACTACATGAATCCCAATGTGTGAATAGATGTCTTTCTGTCAAACAAAAGGGTAACCACCTAGTCAACGACCAATGATGAAATGTCGATTGTTGGGTTCAATGTTACCTACCAATGATGAAAGTAGGACCAGGGTGCATGATAGGACTATAATATCATGTGAATCTGAGACAAACTGAGGGTATGGCCGACATGCAAAGTCAAGAGTTCTTAGGAGTGGCTGACACAGGTTGATAGAATTGCTTTGAACAAGAGCATGAGACATATGAAAGACTCTAGAAGCATAGAATCAATTATGAAAGCATGAGATGTAGGAGGCATCAATAAAATTCTCCATAGGGACTAGAAAAGTAACTAGTTGGTAGAGACGACTCTGTAACAAGTTCAACCTCCTACGGCCATGCTAAACCCAAAATTATGATGAAAAATAGACTCGATAACTTTGTGTTCTCTTCAAAGGAGACATGACTGCTACCAATATAATATAATACTCCATTATCGTCCGTCTTTTTTTGTTTTTTCATGGACAAATGAATGTTATGATATAGAGGAGGAAATGAGTGTCGCAAGAAAAACTAGTTCCAACTATGGAACATACCTATGCTCAATGCAAGGAGATGCATGAGGGAGATGGACACTTGGGGGAATGTTCCCTCCTAGGTATAGGGTGTCAAATTGCGAAGGATAAAAACAAGGCTCTTCTTGGTTGGGGATGAAAAACTATCGAGGCAAATGATATATAACGCAAAGAGAGAACCAGCTATAGGCTCAATACTACAAGCAAGGGCATGAGATACAATAACAACTTAATGCCAACAAATTTCCCTTTTCATGATATTTAGTCTACTTGGTGTGAAAAAGGGATAAAATTGTACCGAATAGATGTCCTTTCAAGTCGAATTTACTAGTGTGAAAGAGACAAGTTCACTCAACAACTTTTTCACTTTTTGAAGACAAGTTGGAAAAGAGCTTAAATTAAACTAGGTTGGGAGTCCTCTAAGTACAAGGCAACATGTTTATGAGTGAGAAATGAGGCTCAACATAAATTCATGTATTAACTATAAGGTACTCCCTATCCTATGGAAAAAATATATGCATGGGAACCAAATGAAGCGGAGGATCTAACTAGGGAACGTATGTTTGGTAAGTCTCTACCACTTGATAATGACACGTCTTATAGCAGATGGAGGGTTATGTGTCTCAACAAATGGGTTCGTATTTAAGGGATATGAGTGACAGTTATAGGACAATGTAAAAGTCCATGATGGATTGGATACCTATCCTACATGTTGGGTAGTGAAAATACCTGCCTGTGGCTATGAACGACCAACATAACGTGGAAATTCACAAGACTCCCTGGTGAAAACTACAAAAACCAAATCAATCCACTATTGAATTAGTCAATTAGGTGAAAAATTGACTCAAAACTATAGAAAGTGGGTAAAAGCTATTATAAATAGTAACAAAACCAAAAATTACTATGTCATTTTGACTTTTTACCCAAATAGTGAAAATTGGACCAAATTACCTTTGATATTCAATTGGTGATTGAGGCAGCGTCGAGTGACAAAATAAAAAACCGTCTGGACTAGGTAACTCCTCTTCCTCTCCTCTTCCTTTCTAGAGGATTAAAGTTTTAAATTAGGTTTCAAATTTTGAGTAAATTAGGTTTCAAATTGAGTAACTCGATGTACGTGGGCTACCATTCATTGGGTCGCGTATACGTGAGGTTATACGTGACAATGTAAAATACAGGGAATTCATACTCATCCCTATACATGACTGTAAATGAAGCAGCCCACATACAAGTCTGTAATCAATGATTTCTATGGTTTATAACTCAAAATTTGACTTTTATCTGGTAGGATGGTGCTAGAATGGAGGGAAAGGGAGAAGGAGGAGGTAGATGTTGCTGTGGATAGAGATTCGAGGGCTCAAATGGCCTTGAAAATATGTGGCTTATACAAATTTTTTTCACTCAAAGGGATGAGGGCCCAGGTGGGGTTTCTTGAGATGCTTGTAGATTACTGGGATCCTGACAGTGAGACCTTCAACCTCGATGGGAAATCATTGAGGATTGAAGTCAAGGATATATACTTTTTGACCAGGTTATCGCACCGAGGTGAGGTAGTGAACCTCAAATCCTAGGGAGTTGGGAGTGGTATGAATATAGATGAGTACATAGATGCTCATTGTGTAGCAGGAACTCCGAAGGTCAGGATTCAACTCCCCATACAAGCAATATCAGCCTCAAGATTGTTGTCCTCGTGTTGGCCAGGATCACAGGATTGGATTTGTTGCACCAAGCATTGAGGTCACTCATGTTATATGTGGTAGAGTGCTTGAGACCAACAATATATGATTGGGGTACCTCACTACTAGATAATATGAAGAGCTAGTTGAAAGAGTGAAAACATGGTAGCAAGAGGAACTTAGGGTTTGCCTCTATCTTATGCAGCTTTTTCTTCAAGTGGGTTCCAGGTTTGGGACCTAGAGTCAAGATTCTTTCGAGAGGACCTCGTGATACATACATGGCATGGTGGACCAAGGTAATGAGATGGTAGGGGGTATTTAGGGTTCCCACACCCTACAAAGAGGATTTCTTCTACTAGTGGAGGCGATATGTCATTGCTCTGGATGACTACCCCTATGTAGGGATCAACTTCAGAGGGGACCCTGACTTATCACTACCACCAGGGACCGCTTACAGGGACATAGGTATGTTAAACGTTTTTAAATATTTCATTTTTTTGTATTTTTGTATAGTAAAAATAAAATAAAATTGGATGATTCTTAAGTACTAACTAGATACTTGTGTAATGTAGACGTGGGTCTGCGACGGCCGGACGGGCTTCCCTAACATCATCGGAGGAATCGGGGGGATGAGGCAGCTAGAGGAGAAGCAAAGAGAGCCATTCAAAATGTGCAGGGAAACCTATCTCATTTGACTCATAGGATTTTGATGGTTCAGGTAGAGGATCTGATGGAATCCATGCAGCGAAAAGTGGTTGGTGTGCCCAGAGCTTGGGTGTGACTCTTTCGACGTCTCACAAATGTCATAGTTTGTTATCATGACACACATCCAATTCCATAGGCGTAGATGTCATTGATCTTGTATTATCAGTTGTATATGTGTATTGAGGGTGTTAGCCCCAATTTTGTACTATTTTTTTGAAATATATATAAAACAAGAATATTCAGCTTTACTTATATTAAAATGTGTACATTGATGAGATGGTTTTCTTTGCTTTAGTTATGAGACAAATTTCAATCTAAAATGAAATTAGCATAAGCATCAGATACATAATTAGAACTCTTAGGTATGTGATAATAAGTAATAAAATCAAATTGTTGTTCTAAAATACGTACCCGTAGGAATCGTCGGAGTCAAGTAGCATCACACACATGGTAACTTTCATACAAATGACATACTACTAACTGGGAATCTAGGTGAACCTCTATCGAGCGAATACCATGTGATATAGCATCGCACAAAAGTTATATAATGATGCTATATTCTGTCACATTATTCGTGGATGGCCCTAGGCATACGACACCCGAAGACACCATGAGAACCTCGGGTAAATAAACCACCCAAGTGGAAGAATCCAAGTTCCGTGTATGAAGACTGGCTCCATTTGTGAATCCTAAGTAGACCGAAGACTCTGTTGACATCTGCCAACAAAGGAAAACTTGATAAGCAAGCTGAAGATGAAAAATAAAGGGAAAATATATATACACTAAATTACATTAGTATACAAAGAGTTTCGCCCAAGCTTGGGGCTCAAGCGTAATATCTTTTCAAGTAGATCCCATTCCTGGGCTCATCCAAATATTCCATTCATAATATTCTAACTTATAGGCTCCTTTTTCTAAGACACATCACACGATATAGGGACTATGCCACATGGGTTTAAACTTGTCTGCCCCCAGCGGTTCTTTGGCTTGATATATAAGAGGACCAAGTCACCCTCAATGTACAACCAAGGACAGACAAACTTATTGTATTCAACCTTAACACATCTTTTGTGCACCTTGATAGCCATAGAGGCATCTCGACGCTACTCGTTAAGACTCTCTAGGTGTCCAAGGTGTTGCTCGATATCAAAAGTGTTAGGTAGGATCGTGACTGCCAAATTAAGAGAAGGGATTTCACATTCAATAGGTAAAATTGACTCCACAACATGTACTAACTGGAAAGGGGAAAATCTGGTGGCAGTCTTGATGAAGGTTTGGTATGCCCAGAGTGCTGGATACAATATAATGTGCCAGTCAGACTTACTCTAGCTGACAGGTTTTTGCAAAATGGTCTTGAGAGACTTGTTGACGACCTCTATCTATCCATTTTCCTGAGGGTAATAAGGGGAATAATTACCATGTTTAAACCCTAGCTTAGATTCTATATATTCCATCATTTCATTCTGAAAGTGACTGCCATGATCAGTGACAATCTCACTCAGGATACTGAATCAGATGATAATTTGATTGAATACGAAGAGGGCGACAGTATTCTCATCGGATTTAACTGTAGGCATGGCCTTGGCCCACTTAGTAAAGTAGTCGATGGCCATGATAATGTGTTGATGCCCCCCAACCGAAGTTGGGTTGCAATACATGAATTCCACCCCCACTTGGTGAAGGGACCAATGGTAATGACTGGGTGAAGAGGGGTTGGATGTGATCGCATTTTTCAAGTCAACACTTGGCAGGGCTGACACTTCCTAACCACTTCAATACAATCTTTAAATATAGATGGCCAGAAATAACCAGCTCACAAAATTTTATGGGCTATCACAAGCCTGGATAGATGACCACCACAAGCCCCATTGTGTCAATTATTCAGGAATGACTCGGCTTCCTCATGAGTTAAAAAATGACACACGATATTGTCTATTCCTCAACGATACAAAGTTTCATCGATGATAGTGTAACTCTTAGCTTCGTATCATACACGCCATCGGTCATCTCGTGAGAGATGTTGAGGGAAATTCAAGGTTTGAAGCTAGAGAATGATATCTCTATACCAGGGGTCGGACAACGAGACAAGGAAAATGTGTTCATCCACAAATGAATAAGCATGGATAACATCCTCATCCAATCGTGGAAAGTTGGATATTAACTCCACGAAGACTAGTGATTTCGTGGATTCCGTAGAAGCAAAATCATGATCAAATTCTTGTAAAATGACAATCCATTTATTATATTTTCCCCTTATGATACGCCTGGTAAGGATGTATTGAAATGGATTGACATTTGCAACCACATTATCCTTTCAAATCAATATATAATGGCGTAAACATTGGACTGCGTGAACAACAACCAAAGCTATCTTTTCAATGTGAGAATAATTAAGCTTAGGACCGACTAAGTTTCGAATAATAGATGACGTTCTCATTGATGTATTCATCCATTATCCTTACCTGGTGGTAACCTAACCTGAGATTTGTTTTTGAAAATATTTTGGCATCCTTCAACTAATCAAAGAGATCATTGATCCTTGGTAAAGGATACTTGTTATTTGTAGTAACTTTGTTCAACTGTCAGAAATCGATGCACAATCACAATGTCCCATCTTTCTTCTTCACAAACAGGATTGGGGCACCCCAAGGTGACACACTTGGGCATATATACCCCTTCTTTAGAATTTCTTCAAGATGCAATTGCAGTTCTTTCAACTCTGGTGTACTCATTCTATACGGAGTTTTTTACACTGAAGCTTCTCTAGGCATCAGGTTTATAGAGAAATCAATATCTCTCTTCGGGGGTAGTCCGAGTACCTCCTAGAATACATCTTAAAACTCTTTTAATATTGAATGGTCTTCAATATTTGACACCATATCCTTAGGTGCTTCTTCCATATGAGCTGCAAATATTTGGCAACCCTTCTTGTAACACTTCTTCAGCTGCATTGCTGAGATTTCTCTGACAACAACTTCTCTGGGAATTCCTTGGACTATTCTCTGATTTCCTACCTCATCCAAGCAAGTGAAAGTCTTTCTATGATAGTGTAAGTTGGAATTGTGTTGGTCCAACCAATCCATCCCAATTAGACAGTCATAGGAACCTAAAGGTAATATGTTCAATTTAGCCCTTGTGCTTAGTCCATTCATGTCCATTGGATAGGACTTAACCAACTCAACAACCTTTCTCTTGGCTCCTATAGCCATCTGCACTAACCAATATTTTTCATGCTTTCTTCTTGGTAAACACAAAATTTCCACCACTCTAGGATATATATAACTATGACTATCTCCTTAATCAATTAAAATAGTAATGGCATGGTTGTTGATCATACCTTCCACTTAAATCATATGTGATTGAAACTTATCTTTACCATTGTCGAGGGATGCATAGATCCTTGGTATTCTACTTCCCATGTCCTCCACTATTTCTTCTTGTTGAACATTATGGACATCTCTCACTTTGCCATTTTTGTGGGGAACATCTTTGTACTTGTGGTTTCCCTGACAGCCCCAACATTGAATGGACATCTGCCTTGGCCTTTGTCCCCCTACTTTAGCCATTCTTTGCTCTCTAAAATATGGTTGTCCTTGAGGACTGTTTCTGAAAAGGGATTTTTGTTTCCCTTTTGCCTCTTCTCTTTCTTGAACTTATTCTTGTCATCCCAAGCCTTCCAGAAAGTAGGCCTTTCTCCTTGTTGCTCATATAAACATTTTTCTCTTCTTATAGTTTCTTCCATAGTTTTAGGATCATCATAATGGGTCTTGTCACCGATGGAAGATGGAAGTCCACTCATATACTTTTGAATTTTGAAAGTCTCATCTTTGATGAAAGGGATATACTTCAGCAATTCAAAAAACCTTTGCTCCTATTCATCAATGGACATACTACCCATCTTTAGTTCAAAGAAATCTTTCATCTTTATGTCATAGTATCTCTTAGTTAAGTATTTGTTTTCAAAATACTTCTCGAATTCCTTCCAAGTAACATTTTTCTCTTTAATATGTTTCACCTGCAAAAGTTGATCCCACCACATGGATTCCTTTCCCTTCAATTGATACATTGCAATTCTCCATTCTGCATGAGAGGAATCATTCTATAGTTGGAAATATCTCCTCATAATTCAAACATATGAGGTTTAATATTGTTAATTTCACCCTTCAATTAATCCACTCCATATCTCCTATGCTTTCTGATAGGAGGTGGGCTTGAACTACTGTGTGCCCTCCTCTTGTAGTTCCCTTGGGAGTGATTATGGTGTCTTCCAACACTCCTTGGCTTTCTCTTCTCATCAGGAAACCCGTGAACTCCTAATTTAATGGAGTCACTTTCCTTATACAATTTATTTTCTATCCTTTCCAGGATTTGTATCAACTTTATGTTGAATTATCCTTGTTGATCCCTGGCCTTCATGAGCTTTTTGTTATCTTCTCGGTGATGTTGGACATCTTTATACAATATTTCAATGATATTAATCATGTTCCCCTCATTATCTATCTCTTCTCCATGTCCATTGGATTTTGATCCTTCAACTCCCAAATGGACATCCATTCGTCTTGCTTCATTCTCTGAACTGGAAGCATTTTGTGCCTCCTCCATTTTCTGCACTCTGTGGTAATTTGGTTTGGTTCCGACAAACATTGACTCTGCAAACACAATGTCCAGTCCACCGAAATTTTTCAAGCCATCAGTCCTTAACAAGTTCATAGTATTCATAAACTATTATGATTCAAGAAAATGTTCACATTTCATTCTTTGTAATTCTTTCTCAATCAAGAATTGTTGCGGATCACTTCTTTCTGAGTTTTTCTTTTTTCTGCAACAATTTTTGGGCAATAGCCCCTTTCTCTTATCCCCCAACCCATGTGACCAGGGGCCGTGGAAAAGTGCTATATCAATAGGTTCTTACTCGGGAATTCATGTTTACGGCTTAGGAAGTCTTCCAAGCACAATACAACAACTCTCGCAGTTCCGAACTAATGAACTCGTGAAATAGGGTTGATCAACAATCCATGACTACTCAGAATCCAACAATTGATATCCACTGTGGAATTTATGCCATCAGAGATTCAGGACTTTGGAGCTTCGGATCTTCATAGCTTCAAAGCTTTGGGTTCTGAAAGTTTTCACGCTTGCCTCCTTCCAATCTCCCTAATTTTGAATTTCTGAACTTCTTTACCTTCCAGGTCCACATAGTACAGATGTCACCAACTCAAGTGGTGGAATGTGGCATGCCTAGAAAGGTCCATGTCACCTGTGGCGACATCATATGTCCCCACCACATCTATTCTTTCTCTTTAGAAGTTCTAAACTTCAGAACTTTGGAACTTCAGAACTTCGAAAGTTCTCTCCTCAGCATACATTAGTTCTCCCAACTTCCGAAATCCAAAATTATGGTTTTCTCTTTTGCTTCAGAACTTTCGGTTTCATAAGTTTGTGCATCAGCACATCCCACTTCTCCTGATCATTGAATTTCAAAGTTACGATCTAACGTTCAATCACTTCTCCTCAAATCCACGGCACATACAGACTCTATTACTCCGCAGATTTCCATAGGAATTAACGACTAACTACCTCACAACATTACCAGATCTGACGGTCGTTAAGGATTATCCTTATCCCGAATGGGTCCTAAGGCCCACATTACTCTACATCCCAATACCATGTCTATCGTGGTTTTATAATATCACTACACCTCCTGAGCTTTGTAACACGACGAAGGTAACTTCTTGGCACTCAGGAATGTTCTGAGGTTCGAAATTGACACAATTTCCACCTGAAACCTTGGTTATCACGACCACTTATCTAACCCATCCAAGTTCATATCTTGAACCCATGGCTCTGAACTTGAATTTTTTCCATTTCAACAACAATTCTTTTTCGAAAAATTTTCTTCAACTTCCACTAACATGGCCCATCCAGGCTCAGTGTCAAAACCTTGGATCAGATACCAAAATGTAACATCCCCAACCACCAACAGGTCGCGCAACACTCCTACTCGGACACTTCACTTAGGTCAACCATCTCCAATACCAATTTGTAATGTTCCCAGCCACCAATAGGTCAGGCAACGCCACTACTTTCTCAACTAGCTCTGATACCAATTTGTTACACCCCGACCACCCAGGCCAGTGCATGCTACTCATAGAAATGAAACTTGTCATATGCATATAAATATAAACCCAAACAGACAACATATTGTGTTCATACATAGATTAATGTAGAAATAACAATAAAAGCATACATGAAGTAATTCAAAGGCGAAACCCATAATATAACAACATATACATGCAATATTCATCAATTATAACACATCTATATATACACAACATGTATATGATCATATGAATAGATACTCATCTTTCAGTTGAAGTACACCAACTGCATGCATACCTTCCACAAAAATCCAAGCCTTAGACCACACTTCTCATCACGCTCAGCAGTGGGTCACCCCTGAGCTGGGACTAAGCTCCACCCAGGGCAATGGAATCCTAGACTAGGTTGAGGTTACAGGAAACTGCACAGTGCAACTAGAAGGATTCTCTCCAGGATCCTTCTTACGCCCACTACTCATGGACTCTCATTCCCCACATGCCTGTTCCACCCTAGGAATATGCACTTTCACTGTTCCACAATCCATCGGTTGCTCCAATTCCCCTTACAGGGTCTTGAAAACAGGTTGGATCAGGAATTCTTAGAGTTCTGTAGTTGGTGCTATACTCTCTCTAGGAGAAAATCACTTCCCAATAAAATCTCTCACCTAGAAAGAGCTACTCACAGGCCTGACAGCCTGCCTCTTCAACCAGGGGCCTGAAAAGACATTTCTTCAACCAACTACCACTCATTTTCCAACAAGGTGAGGACAACAACAACGGTTCAATACAACTTAGGAAAAGGCAACAACCAAAACTTTGGTAATGCACAACACGGTCTTAGAAAGTACATATATGTTGGCTTCACAGGAAAACACAGTTCAACTTCCCCAGTTAGTGGTTTCAAAGGTGCGTGAATATGCATAGGTCGATGAATGAGGCTAAACATGTTAAGAGAGGATGCAAGAATGAGAATTGAACCCCCAAACAAGTTGATTTTCCTAGCTATAAATGCATGTGCCCAGGTTGACACTTGTCTTCCTACAACTGCATGAGTTCCACTTAGCCCTCGTTCCCTTTCCCCCGTAACTTAGGATAAAAACATATCCCTTTAAATAGTTTTTGGACTAATAATAAATTATTATTCGCCTGGGCTTAAGCCCCTGGACTTATCCCCTCTTCCCAACCTCTCAGCCCCCTCTCCCTTACCCAACCAAGTGGAATCTTAGTCCCCCATCACTCTTTCTTCATGGTCGGTCTACACACAACGATTTTTTTATATTACCGATATGAATAGTTACATGTACAAAAATAGGCTCCTGGCCTTTAACACCTAGGCTCTCTGGCCTAATAAACACATAAGCCCATATATTATAATTGCTCGTCTCACCAGTGTACAAAACATGTTAAAAATTCATAAATACAACTGGGGCTCGTCCTTAGGGATATTACACCTGGGCTCGCTCATCCCAGATAAAAGGGGTGTCCTTCTTCAAAAGACACATGAAACCCTTAGTGATATTGGCATAGTTTAGTAAAAACTGACGTAAAAGTTAGATTTCCCATGTAAACCTTGAAGTTGTCAAATAGTGTGTAGGGGATGCAACTGAAGTATTGCCTCAACCTTTAACAGATCTACCATGATCCCTGTCTCAGAAGCTAGAAATCCCAAAAGATGGCTAGACCTAATGCAAAAGATGCACTTATGAGGGTTCAACCAGATTCTATAGTAATGGCATATTTCAAAAACACGGCTGAATGTGCGTAGGATGATCCTCTCTCTTATGAGAGTGAGCAACAAGATCATCAAGGTAAACTTCGATTATATGCTTAAGATCATGGAATACGAAGGTTATAGCACGTTGGAAGGTTGCTCGAATATTTTTAAGGCCGAAAGGCATTTTTCAGTATGAAAAAGTACCCCAAGGACAAATAAATGCCATCTTGTGTTGATCCTCAGGTTTAATTTTAATTTGGTTATACCCTGAAAATCTAAACATAAAAGAAAACACTTTGCTTCCCACACACTGATCAAGGATCTGATCAATGAAAGGTGTCGGGAAGTTGTCTTTAGGATAGGATTTGTTCACGTCACAAAATTCCATGCATACATGGATGGTTCCTTGCTTCTTATTCATAGGAACGATATTGGATACCCATTTAGTCAAGGGAACTAGGTAGATAAAGCCAACATTAAGTAGCTTCTCCACCTCTTCCTTAAGGGCAGGGGCCTTCTGGAGATTAACATCTCTAAGACATTTTCGAGCATGAGATAAGTTCTGATCTCATGCTTGACAATATGAGGGTTGATCCTGGCATCTCTTCATATGACCAAGAAAATACATCTCGCAATTCCTTCAAGAGTTCAATATAGATCAAGATTTATTCTGGCGAACAATCCACACCAATATATATGTTTTCAATCTTGCCAGGGGTACGAGAGATACTGATCATGATGGTAGGAGATATACTCACCATATTTCCTTCATCATAAATGTCGTGCGCATCAACTGGAACTATGACGTGACCGACTATCTCTCTCAAAGTAGATCGAAAATCATCTTATCCAATTCTTTCAAGCCCTGGGAGAAAGTAAGAGTGATGATGCATATCATCCCAAGGTTTTTCGAAACCACTCATGGCTTCGATGATGGTTTCATATGAGGGAAACATTTCATCGAGGCAGTCATGTGAACAAGACAACGGAGTTTCCCACATAGGCCTAAGAGCATGATCCTCCTCATCCTTTGATGAGGTAACGGGATCGGGATTGGTGGTAGATTCAAGAATAGATTGATATGCAATCTTCAATGTCAATAGTGGCATGGCCATTCCATCATGTGGCTTTCCTTCACAATATGAGTTCGAGTAAGGTAGGGTCCAAGGATAGCTAAAATAAGAAGTGCGGAAAGAAATGGACCTCTCTGTCGAAACGGGCCTACTGGACATGGCATAAACATGGTGAGTCGGTGCCATGAAGTTGAAAGTACCCATAAGGGAAGAATACATTCTGACACCGATATTCTCAGTTGTCGGTTGAGAATTATTTATCACAAGGATCAACGGTCCAACATATGCATTGGGACTAGCATATGCAAAGGATAACTCATCAATTTTCATAGGATAAATGGTCATTCCGACACTGATATTCTCATTTTTTTGTTGATAATTTTCGATCACAGGGATCGACGGTCCAACATATGCATTGTGTTATTGGATAAATTCGTAGGTGCGGACACTAACCGATCTCCCTAGATCCACCTGGATCTAGAACAAAACAGGACAAAACATGACGCCTTCCTTAAGTTTTAGATATTGAATTTACTAACTAAAGAGGGATGAGTGACATACCGTTTAAATGTCGCTTCCTCTCACCATCGCTATCCTAGCTCCATTTCAACGCTCATACAATGATGAACCTGCAAAAGAATGCAACCAACCAAAGTGATAGCAATAGCATAAACTCAATATAAACCTATGT
>SNQJ01S0063755.1:23478-45857 GCA_010110895.2 Picea sitchensis | reverse complement strand
AATACTTAAGTTAGTTTATTAAGTTAAAATATTAACTAAGAAATTAAACTATTAAACATATAAATTAAAAAAACACAAAACATAAATATAATAAAACAAATAACTAAACTATATACTTAAAACATAAATTAAAAAATAAAACATTTAACAATTCTAAAAAACAAAATATTAAAATAAAACCAAAAATAAAATGAGACGTAAATAAAACAAACGTAATTTAATAATAAAAATATATATATTAAAAATAAACACGATAAAACAAAACAATAATTTAAAGCATTAATTGAAAGAATAAATTAAAACACTTAATAAATAAAACAAAAACCGCAACTTCATATGCAAACATCCCCAAAATTTAATCCACGGACATAAAAAATTACGGACCCCCCGTGCTTTTCAAACTTTAACGAAGGGGGGGGTCCGATAAGTGGTATTCGGAGGGAAACTTGTGACCTCCAGGTGATTTTGAACCCCCCCCCCCTTCCAATACCACTTTCCACCTCAGGGGGGGTTCAGAATACCACCTTTCCCCAAAAAACCACTTTCCCCCAATTTTTCAAAACCACCCATTTTTTGTCTGTTTGACACCTCATCTTGCGAAGCAGCTTCTGGGAAAACAAAGATAGATTTTCAAAAACCGAGAGAGGTTTTTGTTTAGCACGGGCTGAGCTACAAAAAACTCTTCCATATTTTTCAAAGGTGCCACCCGTTGGGAGAATCTAAGCTGTCTTTCAGCCTCATTGTTCGGATTTTTGGTTTTTCCTGTTACAACCCCAATTTTGCGGGAGTTGTTTCGACGAGGTGGAGACGAAATTTGAGAAACTGAAGGATTTTTTTGCTCCATACAAGCTAATATACAAAAAAATACTTCATTTTTTTCACAAGTGTCACCTATTGGGAGAAATCAATGACTGATCATACCCCTATTTTCAGTAGATTCGGCCAAATTTGCAGTTCCAGATCTTTGGGATTTACTTGTTATTTTCAGCCAAGATGATCGAATTCGATCTCTTGAGCCTAAGGATTGTGTTTGTGATTTATATATATGTTTGTAATAGAGTAAAAAAGAGGTGGATCGGTTAGGGACCATGATTTAAATCTTGTATCAGAGCTCACAGAGCCATCTGTATTTTCATCAATTCAATAATACAGTCGCAACGGTTACATGATTCCTGTGTCAAATATATTGGTGAAGTGCTCCTCCTATAAATTGTTTTATTTGTTTCCATATGTTTTCTTTCCTTATTATCTGGCAGAATTTTATGAGAATATTTGTTGAAAGATACACTATGTTTCTAGCTGCAGATAATATTAATGTTTTCTTCTGATATTTAGTGGCAGAATTCTTCATTGCTCTGTTGCTAAATCAATCATTTCTTTTTCCTCCTCTTTCATTTCATTTAATTTTACGAGATCCAGTAATTTGCCTACCTTTCCCTATAAGGTTGTCTGTAGGATTTGTTTTTTATTAAATCTCATATTGTGACTCCATTGCCTAATGGCCCTTTTCTCTTGCTCCAACCAAACCAATTAAAAAATCCAAACTCTGAACCCATTAACTAGCTTAATATCTATTCAAACAAATCTATATCAAATAGAGAGATCCCTCTCTATGTCTTGGAGGGCTAGATCCAAGACTCAAAGTGGTTTTGATGTTTCCTCTGTGACTGCCTTCACAACCTTGGGAAAATTACAGAGTGCTAACAAAGTTCACAATCAATAAGGGAAGAGCTTGGTGGATGAAGACTATGTTCACACTTAAAGGACAAAGGGATGCAGATTCAACATGAAGTAAATAATTTATCCAGAGTAAATTTTCCCTCAAAGTAGAATTCTTTCTCCTCTTTCCATAGCTCAGAATTGGCCCATTTATAGCCTTTAAATGGAACCGAAGGGATGAGTCAGAATGTTTCCAGTATATGGAAGGCCAAGGATCATAAATCTCTTGTCGTGACATGGAAACGCGACATCATTTTTCATTTTTAGGGACAGATCCTAATGTACGTAGGTTGTAGTGGTGCAACTTGCATATACGCATGTTGTATAGTAGGAAAGGTGCATACATGTGGAAAAAATGTATTTTTTAGCTCTGAATTTTTGAAAAAAGGGATAAAAGTATGCATAGGGAAATGGAAAAAGGACCTCTGTGAAATATTGCATAGGGTGAGGCAAATCTTGCTATAACAGACAGTGATATTTCAACAGCACACCCAATATATTCCATCATGATGGCGCCACCTAAAGTCGGAGCACCGAGCCATATTTCAAGGAGAACCTACAACAATAACAAGACACCGTCAGCGATAGAAATAGATCCAAGAACCCTATAAATATGGAGGGACTGGTGGATGTCGACTTGATTCCTTCCACAAAACCAGTGAATCCTACATTGGTCAAGGAGAAAGAAGAATAGATGCAGATCGATCCACCTATTGTTCTAGAGTTTGTACTTAAGGCTTAAAAAGTATAGTGTCTAGGCATCCGAAAGTGAGTAAAGGATAAAGAAAGGGAAAGCATAAAGCTTTGGGAAAATAAGCTAAGGTTGATTTCCAGGTTGTCGCTATCTAGCCTCTAACTGTTCCTGGATATTTATATCTCGTTCAATCGCAACCCACGAATGCTCAAGTTCTACCCAGGTATTGGTTGTTTTAAGAATAGTATCAAAACTATTCAAAGCGATATGTGTTTGGTCCGATAAAACAGGCTCAATGTTAGGTTGTCTTACAATGGGGACAACCATAGAGAAACAATAAAATTAAAAGGAAGTTTCAAAGTTTTAAATGATGTCTCAATTTGATCGTATAAACAGAACTATCTGATTTATTGTTAAAGATAAATTACAAACCAAAGGCCTTTTCCCGTAACTGTGTTATCTAGCGAATAAGTAGTGTGTGTGAAAATGTGAGAAAAACATAAAGTTGTTTATAATACGAGGCTCCTATCAAGGGATAATCTCGCCCTGTAAACAAAAGAAGAAAAAGGGTGAGAATAAATCTGACGAATGCACAAAATATGAAAGTCTAATGAGTCAATAGGTCTTGTACCTGCTGATAGCTGATACAGAGGAAAAACTATAAACTCTATAGACAATTAAAATTAATCACCATAGTAGAGGTTTTACTAAATTGCAGTGTAACATTCATCAAACATATATGTGCGAAATGAAATTGAACAAGAAAACAGAGAGGAAACAAACTCATAACACAGTCTTGATGGAATCAAGAGTCTTCGGATTGCTTTGTATTAATATTCAAAAAGAAGGGTCTCTATTACAATCGACCAAAATAGTCCAGCCTCTTGTTCTTTCTACAAAATGTATATTTATACAAATTTCTATAGTATGGAATCTCAAACGTTCCAGAGGTTTTCGGTTACAACAAAGGAGATTAATCATTTCAATTCTTGGTTTCTATCCTTATTTGGTATCGGAAACCTGCCTCTTCGCCTGCTCCGTGCAAATGACGCACTTCTCCACCAGATGGGATATTAACTTAGAAGGTTCTGCTTGATTGTTGGCCTCGAAGATGTAACAATCCTTCGCCAATTTTGGCAACTTTTCCTCTGCCTGTTGGTCTTTGGCATTGACAGAACATAATTGTACACTCGGTTTAATCATCCATTTATCTATTTGGACTATGTCCATCTAGGTTATTTGTGATATTTCAGCCAATTCTCTTTCTTCATTTTCCTTGATCTTGAGAAGATGTTTGGCTGTATTGATCTAGCCTAGTGTTTCAGTGTTGCCTTCATCGTCGGAACCCAACCAACTTCCATCTAGAAAACCGAAGGTTTCTTCACAAGATTTTCTTATCTCTCTAGATTTTTGTCTGCCTTCGAATATGTCACACTCCCATTATTTCAACAAGATGTTACCTCAGGTCTTCTCTGAGATAGAAAACCTGGAACTACTGCTTGTGTCCCTTCTCATCGTGGCTATAATAGCCTCCTGGAAAGCAATTCGGGCCACCCCATCATCTTTTTCTCTGAGAGTGAGGTTTTCCAAGACTCGATCAATGAGTTGGCAGTTGTTTTTAATCATTTCTACCTTATAAAGTAGGCATTGTTGAGCTTCCAACACTCTTTTTTTGGTCTCTATAGCTTGGGATTGAAATATCCTGATATCAATTACTTGGCTTTCGGTGAAGTCTAATTTGACTTGTAGCTGCTCTATCAATTCTCCTTGCTGGTCTACCTGTGTCTTACTTGTCTGAGCCATCAGCTGTGTCTGTTCGAGGTCGGCTTTGAGCCGCTCAATTTCCTTTTGATCAACTACTCTAGTTTGTTCCAAACCTGTATTCGCCTGATCTGTGGAAGTGGCCTCTGCTGTAGCTAGTTTAGCCTCTAATGTTTTGATTAAATGATTTTTTCGCTTCAACCGATCCTTTCAGGTCCCGAATGAATATTGGTTGGCTGTAGTGAAAGCCCCTAATGTTCCTTCTATTTGAGTCACAAATTATTGCTTCTTCACATCTTTTCCATCTACTAAGATTTTGAATTTCTTGGCTACCTTACATGCCTCTTGATAAAATTCTTGTTTCATGAAAACCTTTCTCTTCTTATCAAAGAAGAATTCATTCGGAGGTAGCTCTTCCGTTGTTATGGGTGTTAATTCTTGGCCAAAAACCCACCTTGCATCTGGGACCCCTTTCGTGGACTGTAGAGGGGTAATAGAAATGATGGGATTGTTGACCTGCTTAGATGATTTCCTTGGAGTAACAATCGAGGTTGGCTTGCTTGCAGGGCAGGACGTCTTGGCTTCCCCTTTCGGGCCCCCAGTTTGCTATTTCTTGTCTTGGTGTTCTTCTCGGCTGAGTGTTGAATCTTTGGAGCCTTCAGCTTCCATTTCCTGCACCTCTACAGTTGTTGTATTCTCACCCCATAATATTGGGGGAAGGCAGCTCCGCCGATGTTCTTGGAATTTGAACACATCAGCCCTCTCTTCAGGCGACAGGGGCTGTATCCGAGCCAAAACCTCGGCATAAGATCTCGTGCCTCGAAACATGTCATCATGAGGTGAATTCTCATGCTCAAACCTTTTGAGGCCACAACTAGCCAAGTGATTACTCACGGCCCTGTGTGGGTCATGTTTCTTAAATTCAATGTGAACCAGTTTAATGTCTTCCAAGGCTACTGCTTTAGCCTTTGCATGCACAAAATCTAATAAAGAATAGGTGTTCAAATGAATAGGGAATGGTGGCCATACCTTCTTTGAATATTCCTTAAGATCTTTTCTCATGACACCAATCAAGGTTTGCCTGACGATCTCGCGACAAGACAACCTATTGGGTATAAATAATGGTAGAGCATGTGGAGGGACAGAAGTGTCGAAAAACCTGAGGTATGAAAATTTTGCTTCCATGTACTTGTCGGCCACACTGCTCAAATTTACCACGATGCTATCTGAGATCCTGGGTGGTGGATTACGGAAGATCGTGACATGCATTGGTACCATTACCAAATTGAAAATTTCATATACGAAATATGAAGCCTTGTCCTCCCACATCTTTGAATGGTAGACGTGGATAGGCTCAACATCCAATAGAGACCAGCTCCAACTCATTAAGGGAAAAGATGTCATGCAACACATGACATCCATGATGTATGTGGACATAAAACATGAAGCGGCTTTCCCACTCGCCCTCTGCGTTCAATATTCTGTAATCCGACTGGTCAGACTATCTGACAATAATTTAGCCCAGTCGAAGGAACAACCTTCTGCGACTGTATGTATCAGAGGCACCCATGGGAGGAAGAAATGTGTGGTGTCTTCCCTCCCATACAATCTACAAGTCATCATTGCTATGTATTTGAACTATGGTTCCAAAGAAGATATGGAATAAATTATGTTGCTATCAGCCCTGAACTTTGCGGGGTGCGAGCCCCAATCCTTGATCAAATTTGATAAGATTTTGCTGTATTTCTTGCATTCCTTCTGTTTAAAATGCTCCAGAAACTCAACATTGTTTGTGAAATTTTACGTGGGTGGAAATTTGTACATCGCCTGTAATTGTTCCGGTCTAAAGGTCCCAATAGTGAGCTTCGGCTCATTGACGATGGTTCTGGTTGGGATATCTACATGGTCTAGCACCCATCGAATCATATCATAGTAAGGAAGCAGATGTGGCCTGGCTACTACTTTATGCATTTCTTCTTGGACAATGATATTGTATTTGGTGGCTAGGTCGTCCTTCTCATTGTCACTGGAATCATCTGAACAGTCTACCAATTCGGTATGCAAAATCTCAGAAATATACGACCAGGTTCTAATTGAATCAACGCTTCGGGGTGAAGTATCAGAAATGTTATCCAAGCCTTTCCCTGAAATCTCAGCACCTACCTTGGACACTTTTCATGGGGCCATGACGGGGGATTCTGATTTAGCTCTCCTGTGATAAAAATATGTATACATACAAAAATCAGTTTGTTGAGGAAAGTTTCTCTGCGTAAAATAGAAATGAGCTTTGTGACACAGAAGAAAAAGATCTATATCTTCAACCATTTAAAACCTCGACGTCCTTATGAACAGAATGGTCAAATCAATTTTAGAGACAGATTTAGAAATAAAAACCATATCCTTACTTGCCGCTTCGCCTCATTCCCAATTAATGCCATAAATTTTGACGGTTCGTGACACAAGTTGGCGTAAGGAAAATTTAAATTTACCTCGTAGACTGTGCATATTATTATTTGCATTAAATACTTCTTAAGCTCATTTAGTTTCTTTAATCCGTCTTTCTTAAACTTTAATCAACCTTTCGACGTTCGCCTTGTCGGGACTTTTCACTCTAACCTTTCGAGCCTCTAAAACCCGATATCGCGATGATTGGATTTAGTTAAGCGAGAACGTAAGTAGGATTAAGCGTTTAATTAATCATGTTTTAATTTATATCGTGAATTCACGACTTGGGTCTTCGAAGGTATAATTTCTGGGAGGAACGTATGCCGAGTCGCAAAATCCCGAGATCACGATGATGTGATCTATTTAAATTAGAATATAAACCGGATTAAGTGCTTTAATTAATTAATATTTGATCAATATTGTGACTTTGCCACTCGGGGTTTCGAAGGTATAGCTTTTGGGAGGCGCATACACCGAGTCGCGAAATCTCAACGGGCTTTAACCATGGTAAAAATTAACCACCCCACACTAACCTGGGTTACTTATGTAAAAGTCTCGTGGCTTCGCTTATCGGAGTTATGACGGTAATGCTTTTGGAGAGAGTGAACGTCGAGATGCGAAATCCCGACAACACTTGACTAGGTTTTAAAGAATTGTACTCTTAGCTTTAACCTGAGGTAAGATTTTAAGAACTTTTTGCGACCTCGCACATCAGGGCTTGTAAATCTTGTGATTTGTAACTCCCGAAGCGCGATATCCCAAGGTACAAAATCTAAAAATTTTCGTTTAATGATAAAAGGCGGTGACTTATGAAAAATAACTTCTTACGCTATTTCGCATGTCGGGACTACTGAAAACTTTAGTTTGTAAGTGTCACGAAGTGAAAGAGAACTTAAAGACCAACATTTGACTTTAAAAATTATATTTAAACCAGTTGAAAAAGGTGGCTCCAACACCACCAAACACAACAATCGAGCCAAACCCGACAGAGAAAACTACTCGACCCACAACAGAAGTAGATGAGGAAAGAACTAAGCCTGACAAGCCAAGGACTCAATATGGCACACAGAAAACATAGCATGAACAAACACCAACAACATAGACCACTGTGCAGTAGGATTCTCATGGAGAAGAAGAGGAGGAAGAACAAACATATAAGGAAGTAGGGCCCTCAAGTGCACCTTTAAAGAGGAATGGAAAACAACAGGTCCATAGATCCCTGTGCAACAAACACAAGGTAACCATTGTTTTATCGTGCATACCAACAGAGGTAACAGTTGTCGCAGACTTACTTATATGCATAGAACAATTGCAATATTCATATCATAATGTCAGGGATACAGATAAATTCCCAAAGTTCATGCAACAAGTATATTTAGAAAGAAGAGGGGTCAACATGATAGGACTACCCATAATGGAACCTAAGCAGTGGATACAAGGGTTATATAACATAGGTATCATGAACCTATTGGATATATCAGACTTTGGTAGGGGCAAGGAAGTAATTAACTACGTCAAGAAGTTACAGGAAGTCATGGATGGAGTTATTTTGTGGTTAGATACACAGGTTTCAATAGACATTGATTTGATAACATAGATAGCAGGTCTTCCCACCAATGGTGAGCCACCTGCATAGTATCTAGATGAAAATACCAAGGATAAATCCTTGGCAGAAGATCAATAACACATACGTGAATGAAAGATGATCCAGGCAGATCATCATCAACAAGATTAGTGAACCAACAACATCGCTAGCAACCAAATTGATGTCCTGTAAATTACTCATGAAGTGTCGCAAGGAGGAAGTGTCATCAGGCATCATAGCAGTAGTTGCAAAGTGCATGAAGAGAATTACATTAAGATGGAACCCATATTTGCTTAACTTATTTTTGGAGGATTGGAAGGATACCCAGGACACGGGGAAAACATTTCACTACTCATGGCTTATCATATTGATTGCACTAGTGGGTTGGAAGCACCCGAAATACAAAATGTGTTTTTTAGAGAGATGGAAGGTGTCGCGCAATGCAGTATGAATCACTATGGAACAAAAATACCACATGAGAAAGACAGGAAAATACCATAATCTTCAAGACATACCTTGAAGAAATCCAAGAAAAGGTGGCATAGAAGGAGTGGTTGTATATGAGGTATTGCCTCACAACAGAAGAGGTCCAATGGGATATGATGACAGGCAAGAAGAATGGAATATTTCATTCAAGTAGCCAACAAAGGACAAGAAGAAAACAAAGGACAAACAACAATCAAAGGATAGAAAACCAACAAAAGTAGGCTCATCATGGATGAAAAGTACCCCAACAACAAACACAAGAGAAACAACAGGGCACACAAATCCAACAGGGGGGAGTGCAACATAAAAGAAAAAGACTATCCCTAAGCTAGTCACACAACAAAAGGACTACACAACTACCACTAATGGCACAACACAAAAGAAGGATAACACCCCTACGTAGGAGGGACATGTAGGAAGGTACATACCAGATACCTGTTGGGCCTGAGATATGATCATTTTTATGACAGTAATTAGATACTTTTGTCAAATGTACATATGTGTTTTTCATGTTTTGGAGAAACTTTTTGAAGAATTTTGTGCCAAAACGTTATGATCCACACTAGGTATGTATACTTCATGTTTTATGTTGAGATTGAGTGTAATTCATCACGTTTTTATGTTTCCAAGGATCTAATTCACGTGTTTTGGTGTTACAGGACAAAATCGCATCATGTTTTTGCTTTCAGCACTCAGTTCAACACTCCATCCAGTACTCGATCCGGTACCCGGTCCGACACTTCGTCTGGCACCTCGTCTTGCACAAAAACGATGGGAGATTTGGCAGTTATGGTACTAGCAGTCAGTTATGGGTGAATCAGGAACATGGGTTTTTCTCGTGCTTTCCCCCTCCAGCTATTGAACTCTTGACAACTCGGTTTGGGTTGTTGAGAAGGGCGATTATTGGCTCGTTCCATTTCGGCAGTAAGGGCACCATTAATGTAATTTTTTGTTTTTATAAGTGGTTCGGCCCTCCAGTGGTTGAACACTTGGTATGTAAGACTTATAAATACCACTGTGGTGGTCATACAATAGTTAATAAGTAGAATAAGTAGAGTATTAGAGACAAATACAATTTTCCTCTGTTTTTTCTATTTTCAATTGCCAGAATTATATAAGATTGCGATTTTCAAGTTTTAATGGTGAAATCATTTTGCTGAGATTGTGGTGTGCATTTGAGAAGTGACCACGACTTGCTGTGGGGCCCACCAACAGTCTGGTAACTGTTCTATGAGTTATTTATGCATTTCATAGCTTAGATGTATTTTATCTCATTTCTTGTACATGCATTGTTATTTTTCCTTTGTTATATAATTTGTTGTTGTAGCTTAATTGTTTAGTTCTTTTGCAGGTTAGTATGAAGTCTTTTGTTAATATGCATTGATTTTGTAGTTAGTAGGAATGAGTTTGCAAACTCATACACTAACCTCGTGTGCAATTAAATATTAGATTATATCTTATTTACGCTTTTAAAATCAAGTTTAAAACAAAGTTTGGAACAGAGTAGAACATAGCTTTAGTTTATGTTTTCTTTAACGAGGCTTTGGTGGATGGATAGGGTTAGTTTCAGTTTTTATTTGTAGATTGCCTATTCAATTGTTATTTAGATTTTTCTTAACTAGTTGTTGATTAATTTGTTCATTAGTTTACTTGCTATATGATAGAATCATGTTTTAATTTATGTTTATACACATTTTCCTTTCTGCAATTTGAATTGTTAAAAAAGATATAGCATAGTTTTATTTTATACGATTTCTTTCCTAGAATTAGATTGCAATTCCAATTCTTAGTTAATGATTGAATTTAGTTATGATTTTTTCTTACATAGCATAGAGTGCAATCGAATTTTATAATCTCATTATATTGTTGATGGTTAATGCATGAGTAATAATCACATGAATATGTAGGGTAATTGACGTTGTTTCCATAATGGCTAAGTTCTCACAGGATTGCGTAATCCACACCTTTCACTTTGCTATTGAAATCAGTATTGAGCTTATACCTCTTGAATTTTCTTTTGTTGTCAAATGCCATCGAGACATTATAAGACACTGGAGACATTCACACAACCACCTACACTATATTTGTGTTTTTATAGGTTAAAAGATAGTTTATTTATTTTGTAGATCAGAAGATAGTTTTCTTTTTTTTGTAGGATAGATAATATTTTTCTTTGGTATATTAAAGAGAAGTTTGCTTATCATAGATTAAAGGTTAGTTGTTAGTTCTTCCTTCTTTCAATTAAATAGATTTCCTTTTATGAATTAGAGATAGTTGTATTAAGAATATATTTCACTTGTCCCTTAGTTAGTTTCTTATTGAGTAGTCTTAATTAGTTTACTTGCTATAGAATTTATCCTAGGGTAGTTAACTGTTTACTTGCTTTAATAGGTTAAAGTGGTTTCTTGTCTATTCTTGCTTTGATAGTATAGTTGCTTGTTTATTTACTTGCTTTAATAGGATAGTTGTTCATTGAATTTAGGTAGGCTAGTTAAAGTAGTTTGATTTTTCTATTTGTTTATTGTTATGCTTAAATAGTTGTTTTTGCTTGTTGTTGTCATTGAACTAGTTTTCTTCAAGTAGGGTTTTCACTTGTTTTTCTAGAACTATCCATCGATCCTTGGCCCAAAAGTACTTAGGTTACATAGTTTAAAGTTGCTTAGTAGGGTTTTCTCATTAGATAGCTTTGCTTGAATAGATTATCCCTTAGATAGCCACTTACTTAGTTAGACTATACTACTACCATCCCTTCTACCTTGGCATATATATTTCTACAACTCTAAGTTTACTTACCCTGGGTTGACAATTTAATCGAGGGTTTTTAGTGTGTTTTTAGTGCATATATAACACCCATCATTTTTGGCGACGTTGTCGGGGAGTTGTCTCAAGGTAGGAAGCAGTCAGGGAATAGATCATTTCTAGAATTTAGCATTAGATTGGTGGCGGGGGAACTTTAAGATGAGAGATAAGAACCTGCACATCTGCTATTGCAGGCTCCCTCAAACCCATTGGTAATTTTTTTTTCCTTTTGTTTATGTTTACTTTCATGAATAGACCTAGAAACCCAATGGTAGATTTTTATTTTACTTTTGTTTACTTTCATGAATATACCTAGAGACCCAAAAGGGATATACATTAAATCTAAATCAGACCTTTCAACAAAGGTTCCTTCCGATCTTTTCGGGGGAAGGAACGTTCCACTCATAAGCTTCATAGACTGATATCGAAAAACGGGAGCTAGCTCAACCCAAAGAGCTAAGGTAGTCTCTGAAGAGAATAACATAGGGAGAACTATAGAACAAGAAATTGAAGAATCAATCATATTAGGAGAGGAGTCAAGACCACTAGAGCCTTCCGCAGAACCAAACAATACAACCTTTTCTTTTACACCACCACTAGGAGATCCTAATTTTGAGGACACCATAGACCCTGAGCAGGTGAATATTTTGTTTGGTAGTTCAGCCAATGTAATTATTTCTCAAACTGACATAGAAACTTTGACACCAATAGTCTCAACCGGATCGATTAGAGTCCCATACATCCAATCAGTAGGAAGACCTTTCCATCAAAGGGAAACCTTGTTCTCTTCAAAGATAAAACCACCAAGGTACTCTCTTTTTGGAAACCAAACCAACATGGATGATCAGGAGGATCATAACAATGTAAGACATAGGGAGGAAGAATAAATTGGAAACCAAACCGAAACTACCTTCGGGTTTCCAATTTTGGACACCACTCCAAATGTCAACATGAAGAATATTCCTCTCTCAGCACTGCCTACCTTTTATGGTAAAAATGGTGAAGATACAAACACCTTCCTATTTTAATTCGACATCTTGTGTAGGATCTATAACTACGTACAAGATGCCCAAAAACTAAAACTCTTCCCTGCCACCCTCAAAGACTCTACACTAAGATGGTTCATGGGGTTTGGAGAATCCAATATTAGATCTTAGGAAGCCATGAAAGACATCTTTCTTACGAAGTACCAATACTACTACAAGACCAATGAGTCTCGCAATGACATATTTAAAATCCAACAGTTAGAAGACGAGACCCTCGAAGATTATATGGAAAGATTTGGTTATATCTCCCAGAAGTCAAAATACCATGACCTTCTAGAGGATGCAGTTAGGGCTCTTTTCCTTAAGGTAATTTCAGAAAAAATATCTAGAGATGCTTAACATGATATATTTAGGTGACATATCCCATAAATCATTTGCCAAAATATGTGAAATGTGTAAAAATTACTAAAGGAGTAGAGCCAAAATAGGGAAGAATGTTCGAGACCCTTATAATAGAAGCTTAAAACCAGTTAGTTCAGGTGGTATCACGAGAATAGAGATAGGGAACATTTTAGAGAATTTCAAGACACACATATTAAGCACAATAGGTTCCCAGTTGGACACCCTCAAAATTAAAAAGAAACAAGAGGAGGAAAATGCCACAATGATCATATATTTCCCAAGATGTAGGAGGAAGCATTCCTTAAGGGAATGACCATTAGATAACATTTCAGTTTGTGGCTTCTGTATAGAAGACCATTCAACTGAGAAATGTCCATCATTGCTCGGTTTATTATACATCTATAGGAGTGGAGATCCTGGGGAGTCTTCTTATGAACCTAGGAGGCCATGGTAGCCTAGGAACCAACCCACATACCCATATCTACAATCTCAAGTTCCACCCTATTATCAACAACAACAACAGTGGAACTCGCTAGGTTGGAAAAACTAGTCCACTCAGTACCAACATCCTTGGTTTCAAGGATGGAGAGGAGGACATAATCAAGCAAAACCTCAAGCTCCACCTATCCCTATGTCCAACCATCATTATCCTCAGTTCCCATCAAACACTCCACAACTTCTTCCAAGTTTTGTTCCACCACCTTTACCTCTTTTTCCACAACAACAATCGCTACAATATAAAAATTCAAGATCCCTGATATCAACCCTATTACCGTCACAAGCAGTGCCCAATCCCAATAATATCCCTCTCAACCTCTTCATAATGTTGAGATGTAGGCCTTCCTGACGTATTTCATTACTCCTATTCCATTACAAGAAATTCAACTAAGATCGGGAAAATTTATGGATTGGCAGAGACCTTCAGTAGTCATCCAGAAAGAAGAAGAAGAAGAGACCACCAAACAACCCACGGATGACACTAGATGGGAAGATGTTATTATCCATAAGAAACAAGAACCCAAGCTCCCCCAAAATGAACCTTCACAAATTACGAAGGTTCCTCCTTATCCAGACAGATTGGTAATAGAAAAACCTACCACCCGACCGGAATTTGACATCTTGAATGAATTGAAGAATATTTGTGTCAAGATTCCCCTGCTTCAAGCTATTAAATACATTCCAATCTACAGTAAGGTAGTCAAATAATTTTGTATCAAGAAGTTGGGTAGGAAGTAGAAGGACCCTCCTACAGTACACTTGATAGGAGATCTTTCAGAATACATATCAAAGAAACCAAAGCTAGAAAAATATGGGAACCCAAGAAACCCCGTAGTAACCATAACTATTAATGAGGTCTCCATTGGAAACACTCTCATAGAACTAGGGGAAGATATAAATTTCATTACTGCTACTACCTTGGAACAATTACAGTTACAACCTCTTGTTTAGCCTACCCCAACCATTTTGGAATTAGCAGATAAGACTAGGGTTATACCTGAAGGAATTTTAGATGATATCATGGTTACTTTAGCCTCATGGGAGCACCCAGTAGATTTTCTTGTCATTCATTCAAAGGATCCTACCAAAGGCCATCCCGTTATTTTGGGAATACCTTGGCTAGCCACAACCAATGCATTTATTGGCTGTAGAGAAGGGGAAATGACCATCTCAAATGGGATTTCTATCCAGAATCTCACCATCTACCCTCCAAATCAACCTATCATGGAGAATATATGGTGGCTTGAGTGTCCATACGAGAATGAGGACTGGGAAGAACCCATATTACCAAGTGACCATGCGTGGGCACTTTAGGAGAACACAACATAAAATGTGCTAAACCAGTTTATTTCTGTTATCACATGCATGGATTTTCCACAGTCTTTTTTCGCAATTTGAGTACATGTTTGGGGAATAATTTCAGGAACAATTGGACCCATCCATTTTTTCTTCGACATATTTTATCTTCGATATATATGAGTCTTCAATGTCTTATACTATTCCCTACGAGATTAGTCCAGGGAATTTTTTACATATAAACTCTGGGCTAGATGCAGACCAACAGAAACAATTAGTAGATATCCTTAAAGAAAAATCAGGAGAATTTTCCTTGGAATACACTGACATGAAGGGTATACACCCTAATACATGCATCCATCACATATATATCCAGGGGGAAGTAACTCCTGTTAGGCAACCTCAGAGAAGGATGAATCCAACAGTCAAAGATATAGTCAAAGAGGAGATCCAAAATTTGTTAAATGTCATATTTATTTACCTCATCTCTGATAGTAAGTGGGTATCCCCGCTTGTAGTGGTTCCAAAGAAATTGGCCAGAAAATGGAGAATTTGTGTTGATTTACGGGAACTCAACAAAGCCATTCTGAAAGATTAGTTTCCTGTCCCTTTCATTGACCAAGTTCTAGATACCTTGTCTGGAAATAAGTATTTTTCCTTTTTAGATGGGTACAGTGGGTACAATCAGATTCTTATAGCACCTGAGGACCAGGACAAGACTACCTTTACTTGTTCGTGGGGCACCTATGCCTATAGGGTCTTACTATTTTCATTATGTAACGCTCCTACCACATTTCAATGAGCAGTACTAGGGATATTTTCTGATCTTATTCATGATTGTGTGGAGGTCTACATGGATGACTTCAAAATCTACAAAAACACTTACCAGGAAGCCTTAGACAACTTAGAAAAATTCCTTATTAGGTGCCAAGAAATGAACCTATGTCTAAGTCATGTAAAATGTAAAATGTTGTTGACTGAGGGAGTGGTTCTAGGACAAGATGTTTCATATGAAGGGATAAAAGTTGATCCTGCAAAGATTGAGTTCATCGTCAGAATTCCACCCCCCCAAGACTCAGAAAGAGGTGAGAATATTTCTTGGACATGCCAGATACTACCGATAGTTTATTGAAAATTTTACAAAGATTGTTGCACCTATGTTTGGATTGATAATAAAAGATGTTGATTTCATTTAGACTGAGCAGTGTCAAACTACCTTTGAAACCCTGAAAGCCAAGCTATCTGTGGCACTAGTTCTTAGAGGGCCCAATTGGACTATCCCATTTCATATATCCATTTCATATTAGGGAAGAAAGAGAACCAACAGTCCTATGCCATTTATTTTGTGAGCAAGAACTTGTCCCCTGCCGAGTTAAACTACATAGTTACCGAGAAGGAATTCTTGGAAGTTGTTCATGCTATCAACAAGTTTCATCATTACATTACAGGTTACAAAGTATTCGTACATACAAATCATTCTACCATTATATTTCTCATGAATAAACCTATAACTAATGTCCGAGTGACTAGGTGGCTCCTGTTATTGCAAAAAATTAATATCATTGTGCTTGACCGACTTGGAAAGGATAATGTGGTAGCTGATTTTATTTCCTGAATAAAAAATGAGGATGATGATATCCGTATAGATGATAGTTTCCTAGCCGAGCACCTCTTTTCCCTTTCTTTCAATTCCCCATGGTTTGCGGATATGAAAAAATATTTGGCTACTAGGAAGTTACCATCTCATTTGTCACCTCATGAAAAGCGGAAAATTATTACACATAGTGCTAATTACTCTTGGGTTGGTCATGACCTTTTTCGCACATGTCCTGATTTGATTATTCGTAGATGTGTCCAAGAGGATGAGGTACAAAAATACTATGAAGTTGTCATGATGGACCATGTGGTGGACATTTTTCTGACAAACGTACAACATTTAAGGTGTTACATTCGGGTTACTATTGTCCTATCATTTTCAAATATGTTGCCAAGTATGTGAGAAGTTGTGATAGTTTCCAAAGGATAGGAAGACCTATGTCAGCTGAAAAAATGCCTTTGCATTCTCAAGTTATGATAGAACCCTTCAAAAAATGGGCCCTTTACTTTGTAGGACCAATTTCACCCATGTCCCGTAAAAAGAACTATATTTTGGTTTGTACGGACTATGTCACCAAGTGGCTAGAGGCAAAAGACCTATTCAGGGCTATAGAAAATTATGTTTCCGAATTCATCTATGAATAAATATTTACCCGCTTTGGTGTCCCTCGAAAAATTGTTATAGACCAAGGCACTCAATTCACTTCCAATATGACGAGAGAGCTAACAGAGAAATATGGGATTAAACACCGTATATATTCTCCATACCACCCGCAAGCCAATGGTTAGGTAAAATCTACAAACAAAGTTCTAGAATCCATATTGACCAAGAATGTTCAATTACATCACCGGGATTGGGCTGATAATATCCCAGAGGCTTTGTGGGCATACCAGACCACCTGGAGAAATACCACTGGGCATACCCCTTATGAGCTAGTGTACGGGAAACAAGTACTTCTACCAATAAAATTCCAAGTAAGGACCTTCTGTATTGCCGCAGAATTGGGATTGAAATTAGATGAGGCTTAGAAGAAATGAACCCTACAATTGAATGAGTTGGATGAAATCAGGAAAGATTCCATCCAACGGACAATATTAGTCCAAAACCAGAGGAGCAAGTGGCATGACAAGTTTATTAAGAAGAAACACTTCCAACGTGGTGATTGGGATCTGTTGTTTGATTCCTGATTCAAAACATTCAAAGGAAAACTCATCACCTGGTGGTTGGGCCCTTATGAGGTAGACATTGTATATGACAATGGAGCTGTAAAAATTAAAACAATTGACGATGGATAAGTCTCCTTTGTAGTAAATGGACACGGACTCAAATTTTATCATAAGCCCATTTCCAGAGAGGATTTTCTACAGGTCAACGGACAAGGCATTGACCTTAGTAGATGGGGATGTCCTCCCTTGTTCTTGATTTTTTTTTTGAATTTTCTACTGTACATATGTAAATATTTTTTGAATTTTGTTAATAAGGCAATTATAGAGATTTTTGTAAGTATTTATTTCACTAGGAGTAGACAATTTCAAGGAAATATAAAAGAAGGATTTTTTTTCTTCAAAACATTGTTACACTTGAATTTTGTTGTCTACTAAGCATCAAATGAATATTGAATTACTATAATTATCCATATTTTTGCAAAACACTTTTATTTTCTTAAGGCATTCCAAAGCAGTTGCTCTTGAAACTCTTCACCACTGTATAAGGAAGTGATACCATAACTATCAAGCCTAGAGGTCTCTCCTACATTTTTTTCAAGAAACCTGAGTAAGTGAGTAAAGTGTCTTTATCAAAGAGTAACAAGGAGGTCTAATTACCAGTTAGTCATGGAAACATCACAATAACTACAAAAGAAGAAGTGAGTTGAGCCTAGAGATACCTTTTTGTTCTTTATCAATGGTACCATCCACTACAAACTAAATAGCTTGATTATATCATATCTTTATATAGGCCACATCCTCTTAAATACCCCTTACATCGGTACAATCACTAAGTAATATAACGAAAATTCATCCTCTAACATAAATACCATCCCAATTAAAAAAAAAGAGAGAAATAAAAGTTGTTTTCAAAGTTGTCCCCCCATCTTCTTGCATAAAGAAATCTTATACTAAAATCTTAAAATATGGAGGGCCAGTCTCTCAGGGTGTAAGAGGTTAATCCATTGAGATACTGAACAAGTCTGCTGGCAGTGGGTACTGGCCTATGGTATGACTAGGTAAACCCATCAGAGTACTGAACAGGCTTGTTGGCAGCGAGGCATTCTACCTAGCGAAGATGGTAATCTGAAAAAATAAATAAATAATAAATTTAAACTTGTCCTGATGTACGTCATTACTTGTAGACAAAGATGACATGAAGTATGTATGGTTAAGCTAAGGTTAATGAAATCCATAAACTTGCCATTGGGAACTAACTCTAAGACTATCTTGAAATTATCTTGCCTACCTCTTCTTATCTATATATAGGATCTCTTATCCTATAGGTGGGGCCATCTTCTAACCATCTCGTCAGACCAATCTATGAAATTTATCTTTACACTTGACATACTATAAATATTCGGCTATTGGGGGAACTGACTGGTTTCCTATACTTTTGATTGTGAGGTGTCACAATACTTAGGTGTGGGGGAGGGGTTCATGAGATGACAAATGATCATTTCCTGGAGAAATAAATCTTTGCAAGAATTTTTGTATTATTTCCATGATACAAGTTATTACATTAATAGTCATTTTATTTTTGAAGTGATAAACTTGTGTGTGCTATAAATTGTTGAGCATATACTTAACAAACCACTATATCGGTTTATTTTTTGTTACAAGTTATACATTGTAGGTTTGACATTACATGTATTATGCTTGCTGTAAGCCATTCATTGTAGGGTTTTGACATTATATTTCCTATGCAAATGGATTGAGTGAGAATGGTGGGAAAATCAACAACAATGGAGCATTCTACCTTTGCTCTTAACCACTGTGGTTGTCAAAAACATTTCAATATTGCAGGATATCCATTACAGGTGGTAAAAATGTATTTAACATAGAGGTTTCGTATGAAGTGTCGTATGAAGTGTCATATGAGGTGTCGAACGAAGTGCCATCTGAATTTACACACCAGTAATTGTCCACAATTCCAGGTAACCAGGAATCAATGACATTCAATTAAATTGGTTGCAGGAAATTAAGAGTGAGGATGCAAACTTTATAAATGTTCATGATCAAATGTCCAAGTTAAAAGACTTGGACATTGATCTAACTGCACATCATTACATTTGCCCCCCAAAACAAGCCTTCGAATTCGAAATTGTCCACACATGGCAACTCGTGTGCACATGTGTGCAACCAACTCCACCATAGGTGCATTCAAATTCGGGTTGGGTAATCTATTATCCCAATTCACCTTGTCATTTTCCTTGCCCTGCGTTAATAAATCACACTCAGCCTCTACCATTTCTTCCCCTCTTCAAATCGTGTTCGGCCCATGCTCAATTTGTTCCATCCATTGGCCCGATAGCACCCTTTCCTGGTGAATTTCTCCTCTGCCACAATGCTCAAGAGGTATGAACTCTCTTCCTATGTAGATATTTTTTCTAGTCCCAAATTTTCATAGTGCAGAGAGGTGTTTTTGCATGCAGGCTAGGGGGCCATTTTTATCTAACTTATAGGGCCATGATGATGGCCTCTCCATGCAATTTTCCCTCATTTTTGATGGGAAGATAGCGCGTGTGGGGTCTCTTTCCTTTGAGATTTCAGAAGAGTCCATTTTTGTAGCCACGAAGCTTCCAAGAATGGGAGATAGATGGTTCAAAAACCACCATCTATCATGATCAAGTTATAACAGGGTTTTTAAGACCGAATTCCATAACATTTCAGGAGAAAAAGGACATTCTAAGGAATGGATAAAGGACAAATTGATCAACCCTCTCATCGTCATCAAGAGGTTGATCATATGCGAAGGTAGATATTCCACTTTCAAAGCCTGTCATTTCAGATTTCTACCTCATTTTCAGTTCAACAAACATTTGAATTTCCCCTTCTACATTCTAAAGAGCTTGGAAAAGATTTCCTCTCAAGTGAGGAAGAACGTAACTAACCCCCAAAACAACCTCTTTCACTATGGCTTAATCAAACTCCTTGTTCTAGCCGAATTAGAGAAACAGGGGAAAACTTGGGATGCATTTATCTATCAATTTTCAAACCCTCACTTGACAATTAAGACCAGCAAAAAGCCACTTGGCCCAAGGACTATCTCTTCATCCAAGCCCCTCTCTCGAAGAACTCCAAAAACCCTTGTGTTATCACTGAAATTTCGTCCGCACATGGTTACAAGAACTCAGCATTGTCAAACAATAATGAAGTCATTCATGGCCCTGAATTAATCCCACAACATTCAAGAAAAGGGCAAAAACTATACAAAGTAGTGAAAAATTGAAGAGCGCTTTGCAGACATTGGGAACACGCGCACATGCGCGGAACAGGAACGTAGAAAGCACGCATATGCACACGATGCACGGCTGTTAGTGCAAAAATCCGTGCACCTGCTAAACAACACATTTATGAATGTGGTCGGCCTCCCAACCACTTATGGTTCAGCTCCCAAGCTAATTTGACCTCCAAATCTGGGCTGGATCCGAATGGTGGGTTGGTCAAAGACCTAATAATGCCCTAAATGGCCTCTTTTCACACTACAAAGCAGTTGAACAAAATCCCAAAGCAATGCTATAAAAAACCATGAATGCACCTCATTTTCTCAAGGAATTCAAAGTAATGTTATGCTGCCTATATTGTTTTAAGGACTCCATCCTTGACAAGAACACATTGGCACCATTTCATTGAGCAATCCATCTCACCATTGAGTGGATTTGAAAAGAGTTCTTTCATCACCATTTTCATTTTCTTTGTTGTAAGAAGAGCTACTAGTGAGGGTCCAAGAGCCTTCCCTTGGAGGAAGAAGGGACTCATAGTCCCCTTTCTTCTTGGTTCTTTGTTTTCATCAATAGATCAAGCCTAAAACATTGGTGACATGGGTATTTTTGTTCTTGTTATCTCTATGTCCCTATGCTTATGATTTTAGTTTTTATTAGATTGATTCTTAATTATAGTTTTGTTTTTCTTTCTCTAACTCTTTTCTCTACAACTGTCCTTCTCAACAGACCCAACTGAGATTGCAAGCACCTCTTATTTGCTCACCAAGGTGACGAAAGAGGTGCAATAGATTGGCGAATCCACTGGGGAACGGTATCAAATTCCTACCTCATTTGGGTTTATTTTTCTCTTCTTTTAGTTTGTTTAACTTGCAGGTGCACTAACCAGCCTAAGCCAACCTGCCAACCATCCAATTTAAAGGAGAATTGAGAGAAATCCATCCGGATTTTTATTTCTCAGCCGCTTGTCACTAGTGCACGGGTATTCTACCCCACAGATGCGCATCGTGCATGCATTCTCTTAAGTGACAACCTTTCTCTGTGCGCATGCGCTTTCAAACTCATCTCTGTTTGCACGCCTGTGCTTTGTGTGCCTCTGTCTTCACTAGGGGCTGCACATCTGAGAAAAATTTCACATTGTAAGTTGTTGGGATGTGGGGAAGGCCATTTTCCTTCTTAAAAATGATGTCAAGCATGTTTTAAAACTGCACCACACTTATTCCCCTCATCATATAAGGGGGTTAGTCAAACACATATAGGCACTTAGGAGGATAAAAATCAATTTCCCTTATTTTATTTTTTCCACATGGATGGCTTGTTTTGACTCACAAGATAAGGTGGAAATCATTTTTAATCACATGTAACTTACATTGGGACTAGAAGTTGAATTATAATCGCTTAGTATGCTCTTCTCTCGCGCCTTCAAGCAACCTTGAGAATCAGAAAAAAGATTGTGAAACAATTTTCATCTCCCTTAACAAAGTTTAAAACCTTTAGGAGAGGACAACGACCCTTCTTGGGACCCCTCTTAGTTTTCTTTTTCAAAAACATCTTAATATTGTAACGGGCCCATACATGCCCACATGCTACAAAGAAAGGATAGTGTTTGAAATTTTTCTTTCTTAGATCAAAACACTAGGGAAGTTTAAAGGTTTGTAACGGGCCCATACATGCCCACATGT
>SNQJ01S0063755.1:10504-23428 GCA_010110895.2 Picea sitchensis | reverse complement strand
GATATTTTTGTAAAAATATTCAAATTTCTAAGGATTTTATATAGTTTTTATAAAATTTTGGCGATTTTTAAGGTAAAATAATTTTATCCTATAGAATTTGGGCGAATCATTTTTAAAATAGCGAATCTCGTGTTTGGAAAAACCATGGAAAATTAGCCCATGAGCGAAATTTAGCCCCTAAAATCATCCATGTGGACCACATACCAATGGAAATGGAATGACATGTACTATCCATATGTAATATTATTTCCTACAAAGATATCAAAACTCATACCATTATCCATCAAACAAACTTGGGTTCATTACCCAAACCTGGGTTCTCCAACTTCTCATCGCCATAACTCTCTAACCGTGAAGAGTTATGTGACGTTCCACATACCACCGGAAATGGAATGGCATGTACTATCCATATAGAATATTATTACCTTCAAATATATTAAAACTCATACCATTATACATGAAACAACCTTGGGTCCATTACCCAAACCTTTGTGCTACCAGAATTCGCTACCAGACTTTCTCCAAGGGTTGACATCAATCTACAATATCACTCTCCAATGGTTGACATCAATGACAACCAACAATCCATACTAATTTTCCATCAACCTAAGCCAATTGTCTAATAGGTGGCAACAAGTTTGACTCCAAACTGAAAGGGAGAAGTTCAAAATTGTCCATGTGAAAACGATGAAGAAGGCCACAAGCATACTTAGACTGGGAAAGAAAAATTCCTTCCTTGGTTTGGAATACTTGGAGGCCAAGGAAATAATGAAAATACCATAAGGATTTCATTTCAAAATTATTTTTAAGGATGGATTTTACATGGATTAAAAGTTTAGGGTCATTACTAGTGAAGATGAGGTCATCAACATAAAGAATGAGGATTATGAGATGGATTCCTACTTTCTTGGTATAGACATTAGGGTCAAAATTACATCTAGAAGTTGGTGTTAAGAATAAAGTTGTCCATTTTTTCATACCAAGCTCAAGGAGCTTTCTTAAGACCATAAAGATATTGTTTAAGGCGACAAACTAGGCTGGATTCATTATGGACATAGCCAGGAGGTTTCTCCATATAGATATTTTCTTGCAAATCCTAATATAAGAAGGCATATTTAACATCATTATGATAGACCTCCCATTTATGTGAGGCAACAAGGGACAGAACAAGGTGGATGGAATTCATTTTGGCTATGGGGGAAAAGGTTTCATTAGGCGTATTTAACACCCTTATGATGGACCTCCCATTTATGTGAGGCAACAAGGGCTAGAACAAGGTGGATGGAATACATTTTGGCTATGGGGGAAAAGGTTTCATTAAAGTCAATACCTTCAACTTGAGAGAACCCTTTGGATACTAATTGAGCCTTTTGTCTTTCAACTCTTCCATCTTATGTATACTTATCTCTATACACACATTTCCATTTAGCAAGTTTTCTTCCATTCGGAAGAGGTACAAGATCCCAAGTATTGTTCACCATTAAAGAGTGATACTCTTCATTAATCATTGTTGTGTCCCAATCAGGAAGACTTGAAGATTCTTCAAATGTGTCTATATCATGAGTCTTTGACAATTGATCCAAAATAGAAGAGGCTCGTTGGAACTGTTAACGTATATGGCATCGATCTGAAGGATCACCGAAAATATCACTAACTACTTCTCATGTTGAATGGACCCATATCGAAAGCGGTGATGCTAGTGCATGTTCATGTTCAATGGACTCATCTGAAGGAAGGTGAGTAGGCGGAGGTGGAGTTTCATCCTCGTTGTCATCATGTGAAGAAGAAGAAACTAGAATAGGAATAAAATATGGCACAAACGTCCAATATGGATCACAAGCCAAAGATGGCACAAACCCTAAATTAGGCTCGTTGGCCAAGAGATTTTCATCAAATTTAAAATTTATTCTAATAATAATTCCATTGGAATGAATTTGAAGAATTATGTAACCTTTGACATCTTCATAATATCCAAAAAAATACACTTCTCACTTTTAGTGTTAGGGACCTAACCTCTCTAACCCCTCACATAGATAGAATAATACATTTTTCAAGTAATAAAGGACGACATTAGTTAATAAGGCCTATTTAATAAATATGAACAACTCAATGTAAGAGGACTTAATAGAAGTTTTTGCTTCTAGAAATATCTTCATCCAGAATGTTCTTTAGAAGATAGAATTAGTATAAATAAGAGTAGGAGGTATGAGAAAGTTGTCTTGAGAATTATTGTAATAGAGATCTACTATTGTTGGAGGTTTCCCCCTCGAAGAGGCAAGTGAACATTGTTTCCTATAAATAAAGGTATTATTTTGGTGTTGTGGTTCCATATATTTTGGTGTTTCACTGCTATATTTCTATTCTTTGTTGTTATTATGCTGGTATTCACTACAATATTTCTATTTTCTGCTATTATAATATATTTGGCGCCTAACAAGTGGTATCGAAGGAGTTTCCTTGGTAGGATTTGTTGGTTAATTTTTTTTCTATGGTAGAGACGTGTTTCAACATCTTTAATCTATAGAAATATGTCATTCAGCGCATAAATCAAGGGTCAAGGAAGCACACACGCAGGAAATACAAGAGGTACTTAAGTTGAGATTGTTGGACACCCTTATAACCCATGTTGGTAACCTTTTGAGTGGTAGTGCATCAGACAGGACTTGTATATAGATTTTTTCTTCCACATACCTATGGTATATCAGGAGACCCCCTAGCTATCCTGAAACCAACCATAGATCAATTCATCGTTCGCCTAACTGCTATATTATCACCGAGAATAGCACTTGGGAAGAGACTCTCTAGTACATGGGTAGTCGGGTAGTACAGCCAAGGGTACGTTCTAGCCTCCTTAGTTAATGCCCTGATATATTGGGACAAGTACTATTGTTTGACCCCGCACATATATCAAAGAGCTATAGCACATGGAAAACCCTTGTTTGTAGGAACCCTAAAAACCCTAACCCTTAGGAAGGAAACAAAACAGAAAAAGGAACATAGAAGATCTATTTCCATGCAACCTTTCCTCCGGAATTCGGGTTGCAAAAATTACAAACAAAGAAGGAACAAAGAAGATCTATTGCCCTAAAACCTTTCCTCTTGAATTCAAGTTGTGAAAATCACTATACATTTATTTCATTTTTTCCTGTTAAGAATTTGGCAATTTTTGTACTACAATATTATTCAAATCTGCATAAAACCCTAGCCAAGTAAAAAAAAAGGGGAAAAGAAAAGGAAAAAAAAAATCAAAAAAAATTATGGGACCTACTAGCACCCTTATTTGAGACATATCTCATTGCATTCCCCTTTTTTCCTAGATTGTTGTGACACCTATCATTTTAAAAAAAAATTACCTCCTTGGACCCTTATTTTAGACCTATATCGTTGGATTCCCCTTTTTTCCCTGATCATTGTGATACCTATCATTTTTAACCTTTTTTTTTACATTCCTGCAACCTTATTTGAGACCTATCTCATTGGATTTCTCTTTTTTCCCTAATCGTTGTGATACCAATCATTTTTAACCTTTTTTTAACCTGCTCACACCCTTATTTGAGACATCTCATCAGAATCCCCTTTTCGCCATGATCATTGTGATACCTCTCATTTTTAACCTTTTTTTCCCTTATGGCCCACTCCTCATCCACTCATGTCTCCCACCCGCCAAGAATAAACCAATCAAAAAATTAGTATTGAACTTACTGCCCTTCGGGCCCAAGTAAATAGGGACATTCTGACCATTCATGAAAAAATGGAATACATCCAAGACCAACTTTGTACCCAAATCACTGAAGTCCATTCTGCTTTCAACGAATTCATCAAAAAATTCCAGGGTCCTTCCTCCTCTAACCCACCTCTCTCTACTGAAGGTGTTGACTAAAACCAACCTCTACACTCCCATTCTAACCCCCCACCGCATCACCCTTGTCTCCCTAGAGTCAAGGTTAAAAAATTTGATGGATCATATCCACAAGCCTGGGTTACATAGATGGAACATTATTTCTCCCTACATGGTATCACTAATGACTTAACCAAGCTTCATTATGGAATTATATATTTGGATCCGGAAAGATGGCAATGGTGGCAATGGCGTCGCAATGCACTCCAAGCGTATGTTACTTGGTCACAGTTTGTTTCATAGATGTATAAACGCTTTGACACGAACACCCACCATTTAGGACGTTAGACCAAGTTGAAACATTGTGGAATAGTGGAAGATTATATCATTTCTTTTGAGCATTTGGATTTCTGAACAGAGGGAATGACAAATTCTTTCTTCAGATAATGCTTTATCAGTGGCCTCAAGGATGAAATTTGTGCCCAGGTTATCATGTCTCGCCCTCAAACTTGGTTGGAAGCCACTAATCGTGCCAAGGAGGCACAACAGGTCATCTTGGCCCAAATCAAAAAACTTCCTTTTGTTCCTCACCCTAAACCCAACCCCCCTACCCCTCAGGCCACTCCTCTCAAGGTCCACAAGTTAACACGGGAAGAAATGGTTGAACGCCAACTCAAGGATCTGTGCTATAATTGTGATGATAAATACTTTCCAGAGCACAGGTGTAAAGAACAAAAAAAAATTATGGCCATTTCTGAGGATGTTCCTGATGAAGATGTTGAGGTTTCACCTGATACAGCGCTGCAACTAATTGATGATATTACACCATCCTCAAATCCTCTCAAAGTTGAACCACTAATTTCACTACATACTCTCATGGTTTTTCATCTCCTCAAACCCTCAAATTGATTGGTTATATTAAGAATAGGAAAGTTATCATCCTAATTGACAGTGGAAACACTCACAATTTCATTCATCGCCACCTTGCCCAAGAAGTCAATTGTTATATCCGAGTTTTCAACAATTTTCAAATCATGATTGCCAATGGTGGTTCCATGAAATGTGGAGGGCGTTGTGAAAATATGTGCTTGCAAATTGGTCAGTATAACTTGAAATCTCACATGTTTGCTATTGACATGGGTGTTTGTGACATTGTTCTTGGTGTGGAATGGTTATGCACCCAAGGACCTATACTCATGGATTTTAAGAAGTTAACCATGCAATTCCAATAGGAAGGCCAACAATATAAATTACAATTCATTACTACAGGCTCTTCGGAGACCATCAGTTCCCACCACTTGGAAAAGTTACTCAAAAAAGGTCATTATGGCATCATTTCCCAACTCCATTCCATTCAAGCAGTTGAGACACCCTCGGTACACCCATACCTTCAAGCTATCCTTTCATGCCATCACACTTTTTTCCAAACATCCAAGGTCCTTCCCCCCTCCCATGAAAATCATGATCATTCCATTCATTTAATATCAGGCAGTCTTCCTCCCAATGTTCACCCTTATCATCATCCTTTTTCTCAAAAAAAATGAAATTGAGAAAAAAATTCACGAACTGTTACAAGTGGGTGTTATCCATCCTAGCACTAGCCCCTATTCTACCCATGTTGTCATGGTTCTCAAGAAGGAAGGAACTTGGCACATGTGTCCTAATTTTCGTGCCCTCAACAAACTTACCATTAAGGACAAATTCCTCATTCTTTTCATAGATGAACTTTTGGATGAACTTAGTTGGGCTCAACACTTTACCAAACTCGACCTTCATTCTGGCTACCACCAGATACATATGAAAGAGGAAGACATTCCCAAGATGACATTTCAGACTCATGAGGGACACTATGAGTTCTTGGTAATGCCCTTTGGTCTCTATAATTCTCCCTCCACTTTTCAAAGTCTCATGAATCGTGTCTTTCATACTTTCCTTCATCACTTTGTGTTAGTTTTATTTGATGACATTCTCATATATATTAAAGCATGGCCAGCCCATCTCACCCATGTAGATCAAGTTCTCCATATCCTCACCATGCACAAACTTTTCATTAAATAGTCTAAATGTGATTTTGGTGTCTCTAAAGTTGAGAACCTGGGTCATATTGTTGGCAAGGATGGTGTAAGGAAATATCCTAAGAAAATATAAGCTATGCAAAATTGGCCTCGCCCCAAAACTCTTAAAATTTTGCATGGTTTCCTGGGTTTAATGGGATATTATCATAAGTTTGTTCAAAATTATGGAAAATTTGTGGCCCCCATAATAGATCTCCTTAAAAATAGTTCCTTCAGTTGGAATCCAACAACAAACAAATAATTCCAAGCCTTGAAGGATGCTATGTGCACTACTCCTGTACTGGCCCTACCTTATTTCACCAAGACCTTTGTTCTAGAATGTGATGCATCAGGGAGAGGAATCAGGGCAGTCCTCATGCAAAATGGACGCCCTTTTTCTTTCACCTGTAAACAGTTGTCAGAGTGACATTTGGGCCAATCGATCTATGAAAAAGAAATGATGCCTATTTTGCATGCAGTGGATCTATGGTGCCCTTATCTATTGGTACAATGCTTCCAAATTAAAATGGACCATCAAGGCCTCAAATAATTCCTTGAAAAATGCATTTCATCCCCAGAGAAGCAAAAATGGGTGACCAAGCTATTTGGATATGATTATGAGATAATTTTATGAAAAGGATAAAAACAATGTGGTGGTTGACGCTCTTTCAAAGAAATATGAAGAAGAAGGTTCCATCTTTTCCCTCTCATTCATTTTCGTCGACTGGCTTCAGGTTGTTTGACAGGAATGGCTGAATGACCCCAAAATATATAGCCTCATCCAAAAATTGCAACAATATCGTCAAGCTACTCGAGGGTACTCTTGGCATAATGAAGAGTTTCACTATAAAGGTCGCATATATTTAAGAAAATAGGTGGCCCTTAAATCCAAGGTGCTCTCTGAGTTTCATGTTTCTCCTACTACAGGGCATTAAGGTTTTATGAAAACTAATGAACGATTCAAATGATCCTTCTTATAGGATGGTATGAAATAGAATATCTGCACCTTTATGGAAGAATGTGATATATGTCAACGCAATAAGGGTGAGACTGTCAAAACTCCTGGCACACTCCAATCACTTATGATTCCACCTACTATTTGGACAGATATTTCTATGGATTTCATTGTGGGCCTACCCAAATCAGGGAATAAGTCATTCATCATGGTGGTAGTGGATCGTCTCTCCAAATATGCTCATTTTTGTGCTCTTCAACACCCATTCATAGCATCGATAGTCTCAAATTTTTATGGATAAAATATTCAAACTTCATAGAATGCCTCATTCTATTGTTTCTGGTCATGATCCAAATTTTACTAGCAATTTATGGCAAGAGTTATTCAGGCTCCAAGGAACCCAATTGAAACTTAGTACAACCTATCATCCCCAGAAGGATGGCCAAACAGAAGTGGTCAATAAGTGTTTCGAAACATATTTGAGGTGTTTTGCATCAGACTGACAACATCAATGGGTTCAATGGTTACCCTTAGCTGAATGGTGGTACAACACCTCTTACCATACAACCACTCACATGACTCCCTTTGAAGCAGTCTACAGATAGAATTTTCCATTAGTTCTCCCATACATGTGAGGTGTCACCAAGGTTCAGTAGGTTGACCGTAATCTTACAACCTGCATGACCATTCTCCTTACTCTCAAAGAAAATTTGGTCATGGCTCAGAACCGCGTGAAGCAACAAGAAGAACAAGGTCATTCTGAATGTCAATTTGCTAAAGGGGACCAAGTGTTTCTCTGTCTACATCTATACAAGCAAACTTCGCTCAAATATCGGTAGTGTCAGATAATAGCCCCCAAATTTTATGGTCCTTATACTATTCTCAAAAGGGTGGGACCAGTGGCCTATCAGTTAGCTTTTTCCAACAACTCCAAGATACATTATGTTTTTCATGTCTCCTGCCTAAAGAAAGTGATTGGCAACAAGTGCCATCCTCAGACTAGTCTACCAGAGTTGGAAGAAGAAGGTTCCATTTGGTTGCAACCACAAGATGTATTATACCAACGAGAGTGTCGTCTTTATTAACGCACCATATAGGAAGCATTAGTTCAATGGAAGGATACTCCACCAGAAGATGCCACCTGGGAGCCGGCTACTATTCTGCAGAAATTTCCTCATCTTAAGCCTTGAGGCAAGGATCTTTTTGAGGGGGAGGGAATGTTAGGGACCTAACCTCTCTAACCCCTCACATATATAGAATAATATATTTTATGTGTAATAAAGGCTGACATTAGTTAATAAGGCCTATTTAATAAATACGAACAACTCAATGTAAGAATACCTAATAGAAGCTTTCACTTCTAGAAATATTTTCATCCAGAATTTTCTTTAGAAGATAGAATTAGTATAAATAAGAGTAGGAGGTGTGAGAAATATTTTTCTTGAGAATTATTGTAATAGAGCTCTACTCTACTAGAGGTTTCCCCCTCTAAGAGGTAAGTGAACATTGTTTCCTATCAATAAAGGTATTATTTCGGTGTTGTGGTTCCATATATTATGTTGTTCTACAGCTATATTTTTGTTCTATGTTGTTATTTCGTTGGTATTCACTGCAATATTTCTATTTTTTATATTATAATAGATCTAGTGCCTAACATTTAGGTTGTAAATCTTTCCTTTACTGTAATCTCCCCAAACTGTGATAGGATAGATTTAAGTTTTTTGTTGTGTAAATTATGATGTTGTTGGTGTAGTAACTTTGTTAAATAGTTTATACTCATACATAGGTTATGCAGAATTAGATATATGACTTTCCAAAAACAATTTGCATGCATTTCATTAAGTAAATCTCCATCAACATATTTCTAATCCAAGTACACAAATAATGGAAGAGACAACATTTAGCATCCTTTATTGTGAATGGAGACTGAAAACACAACAACAATAGGAATATAATGATTGTTATAGAAGCTTCAACAACACTACAAACCCAAACAAAAACCTAGAAATGATGCCACTCTCTCATCATATTGTTGTTGACTACTCGGAGACTCTCCCAATATCTCATTGCACAAATCTGACCCCAAAAGGGCTTGTTACACTCACCAAACCCCCTTGAATAGGTACTCATGGGACAATGTTGAATGACGCGTGATGCCTCACGTGACACTAGTGTCTAACTAGCAAGGATGCCTCAAACCATCCTGGTAGAAATCTATAGTCTATAGGGGTCCTCGTGGGAAAAAGCTAGGTGATTGGTGGGGCCTACCGAGACCCTCATATTCAACCTACAAGTATTTTGTTGATAATCCTTATGAAACCCTCATGTACCTACAAAATTGGGATCAGCCTCCTCCGGATAGTTTCACAATCTCCTATGTGATTCGATCTACCTTCGAACTAAAACAAACCCAAAACTGAATCTCTAATGAAGACCATGTATGGATCCTCCACCTTGTATAGGATCCCATGGAAATCCTAGGTGGATTCCCCTCTTGTCTAGATAGGGTGGATATTGCACCACTGAAACCAAACCAATAGTGGAAGGGTTTTGCTAAACCCTAACAAAACAATGGCTCCAAGAGCACTTCCAAAATGAGAGATAAAATCATAATGTCAAAGTGAGGCTCTACCCCTTCTTTTATCATTTTTCCATTTCTTATAGAACTTTCCCCTTTTTGACCAAATGAAATGTGACTTCTTTTTACTAAATCAAATATGACCCTTATCCCCCTTTTTCTTTTATTTTAAGATTAAAAGTCATTTTAATAATGGTTAAGTAACTTATTAATATAAAGTTACTTTATTTCCTAAATGTCACTTTAAATACATAACATCTCCTAACTAATTGACATTAGATTACCCCCTTTTTGCTCCCTTTTCCCCATTTACAAGCCACGGAAGTCCCTTCTACTGCAAAATAGGGGAATCCAAAAATGGGGACTTGACAAGTCCTCCCTTCCCAAAGATTGATTATCCTCAAGCAATGTCATCACATCCATAGGAATAAAAAATTGAACCAAGCTTAAACTAATGATGATCCTCGAGTCCCAAATCCATCTAAAATATGTGGAGCACCTACCGTGCACCATATTGTCCTACAATGTGCCAACACCAAGGGCCCCTTGAAGGTCACCTATCAGTAGAGCAACTAGATATTGTGAAGACTCATTACAATCTTGATAGAATGTCCCACCTAGGAAACGGATCCACTGCACCATATGAATAGGCTCCTGAGATTAAATGCTCGCTCTCCCATTTGTACCAGTTGTCAAACTGTTAACCCATAAAATCTCAGGGTCCCATGTTATCGCCAAAAAGGACTCATGTTTTCGTTGTGTCACTTTGATCATAAATATATGATCCTCATGCCTAAACTGCCTCCCCGAGTTGTAATGCCTCAAAAAACCGTCTAAACTATCGAGGATTATATCCTACCAATGGATCTCAGTGGATTCACCTAAACCAATTCTAAAATCAGACATCCTAGAGAGGTTTATGTGGCCACAAACTAATAGGTCATCCATGACACCTATTCTCCAAGTATCAAAGGGGAGAGCCCCAATACTCCATCATCCCCATCTTACTGTAATCATCTAAGCATCATCTAGACAATATCCTAACACATCGTCTGCAAAGTCTATCCATATTGTTATCACTAAAATTTAGTCTGCACATGGTTACAAGAACTCAGCATCGTCAAATAGTAATGAAGTCATTCATGGCCCTGAATTAATATCGTCAAACTATACAGAAGTTGGGCGCGTGCGCACATGCGCGTAACAAGAATGTAGAAAGCGCGCATACGCACACGATGCGCGCCTGTTAGTGCAAAAATCCGTGCACCTGCTAAATGGCACATTTATGAATGTGGTCGGCCTCCCAACCACTTATGGTTCAGCTCCCAAGCCGATTTTACCTCCAAATCCGGGTTGGATCTGAATGGTGGGCTGGTCAAAGACCTAATAATTCCCTAAATGGCCTCTTTTCACACTACAAAGCGGTTACACAAAAGCCCAAAGCAATGCTATAAAAAGCCATGAATGCACCTCATTTTCTCAAGGAATTCTAAGTAATGTCATGTTGCCTATATTGTTTTAAGGACTCCATCCTTGACAAGAGCACATTGGCACCATTTCATTGAGCAATCCACCTCTCCATTGAGTGGATTTGCAAAGAGTTCTTTCATCACCATTTTCATTTTCTTTGTTTGTAAGAAGAGCTACTAGTGAGGGTCAAAGAGCCTTCCCTTGGAGGAAGAAGGGACTCATAGTCCCCTTTCTTCTTGGAGCTTTGTTTTCATCAATAGATCAAGCCTCAAACATTGGTGACATGGGTCTTTTTGTTCTTGTTATCTCTATGTCCCTCTGCTTATGATTTTAGTTTTTATTAGTTTAATTCTTGCTTATAGTTTTGTTTTTCTTTCTCTAACTCTTTCCTCTACAGTTGTCCTGCTCAGCAGACCCAACTGAGCTTGCAAGCACCTCTTATTTTCTCACCAAGGTGACGAAAGAGGCGCAACAGATTGGTGACTCCACTAGGGAAATGTATCAATTTCCTACCTCATTTGGGTTTATTTTTCTCTTCTTTTAGTTTGCTTAACTTGCAGGTGCACTAACCGGCCTAAGCCGACCTGCTAACCATCCAATTCAAGGGAGAATTGAGAGAAATCCATTCGGATTTTTCTTTCTCGGCCGCTTGTCACCAGTGCGTAGGTATTCGACCCCACAGACGTGCATCGTGCGCGCATGCGCTTAAGTCACAACTTTTCTCTGCGCGCATGAACTTTCTGACTCATCTCTGTTCGCGCACCTGCGCTTTATGCACCTCTGTCTTCACTAGGGGCCGCGCATTTGAGAAAATTTTCACATTGTAAGTTGTTGGGATGTGGGGAAGGCCATTTTCCTTCTTAAAAATTATGTCAAGCATGTTTTAAAGCAGCACCACACTTAGTCCCCTCATCATATAAAGGGTTTAGTCCAACACACATAGGCACTTAGGAGGATAAAATCAATTTCCCTTCTTTTCTTTTTGCCACATGGATGGCTTGTTTTGACTTATAATATAAGGTGGAAATCATTTTTTAACTTACATTGGGACTAGAAGTTGAGTTAAAATCGCTTAGTATGCTCTTCTCTCGCACCTTCAAGCGACCTTGAGAATCAGAAAAAGATTGTGAAATAAGTTCACCTCCCTTAACAAAGTTTAAAACCTTTAGGAGAGGACAACGGCCCTTCTTGGGACCCCTCTTAGTTTTCTTTTTCAAACACATCTTAATATTGTAACGGGACCATACATGCCCACATTCTACAAAGATAGGATAGTGTTTGAATTTTTGCTCTCTTAGATCAAAACACTAGGGAAGTTTAAAGGTTTGTAACGAGCCCATACATGCCCACATGTTCAATCTAGGATAGTTTCAAGATTTTCTTAGATTACATCACCATAGGGAGTAAAAAGGATAGTAACGGACCCACATGTCCACATGTTAGCTTCCTAGGGCTTTTGAATTATGCAAGGTTGTACCAAAGGCACTTAGTTAATTAGGTAATCAAACTCTTGTAAGGACCAAGTGAAGTCCACATGCAGCAAGGTGACATCTAATTCACTAAAAAATTGGCACACTTTCACTCACACACAAAAGTCACTTATCACGCACATAGCTTCTTCTTGAAATGTGGAGATCTAAGTAAGTTTCCTCCAAAGGGATTCCGAAAATACCCCATCTTTTCTTGACAGGAATATCCACTCCCATTTTTAATCAACGAGGTTGGTTTGCACCCCCAACCTCCCAAAACAACTACATCTAAAATCTTTCTAAAAAACTCACTAAGTTTTCCTACACAGGAGGTGCCAAAAGAAATTTTTTAGTCTAGGTAGGATTTCGAGGATAGGCATCCAAATAACTCCCCGTTATCTGGTTCACACATTGTCAAAACATAGAGGTTGTCAAATAGGGAACTGAAAATCCTCCAAGTCAAGTGTTCCAATAACCATAAGTCAGGGAGATACCTGTGAAGGGTTGAAGGTCGAGGTCTGGTTGTTCTGTGTGTCCCCCCTTGAGGCACCCACCTCTTG
>SNQJ01S0063754.1:56486-87369 GCA_010110895.2 Picea sitchensis | reverse complement strand
AAATTAAAAGTTAAATGAGTACATCAATAAAAAATAACATACTAAACTTGCAAGTTCAAAATCCGAGCTATGTAGATCGAGAATTGGATTTGTTCAACCGATGGGTGATGGAAAAAATAAACAACTCAAACAAAAGCTAAGAACAGTGTCGCAAATATAGCAATTGTGTCACAAAGTATCTTAAAGTCACGTATATATAGATAAAATAGTCAACTAGTCGTTAACACCGACCAATGAGATAGGCAAAATTTTCATCGCTATTGCCACAAAATTTTGTCGCTATAGAAACGAAAATACCGACTAGGTTAAATTAATATTTTTGTGGATATTGTGACGAAATTTCATGGAAATATCCACGAAAATCCATCCCTATTTAAAAAAATGATGAAACTAGTGGAAGTGTGGAAATTTTTCGTGGAATAATCTGCCTATATGTAGTAGTGTCGGACATCATAAGAACTGGGGGAGAGTAATCTAAAATTTGCAAAGGGCGAGGTGTGAGGTGACTCTGAGCCATTGGATTCAAAGGACACGTGGAAGAGATCCACGTACATCAGAGGAAGAACCTGTAGATAATTCAAGAGGCAAATATTCAAGGAGATGTTAGCCACAACAATCCTAGCCATCCATCGGGATAGGACACATGGCAGGAGATGAACGTTTCACCGACTCACAAATCAGAAAAGTCAAAGGAAGAATTGTGAGAACTTGTGAGTTGATCTAGACCATAGGATCACAGAAGACCATGGACCATTAATCTGACTCTATCGGAAGATCGGGGATCGGAAGAGTAAGGGTGGACTCACATCCAAATACCCGAGACATGAACACGCAATTTTATCATAGCCGTCGATCGAAGGGAGAGTGTGACCATATATTAGGTCTTGGAGGGATTTTGCATATCGAAATTTAGAGGGGAGAAGTGAGCTTCCCTCGAGAGACGTGAAACATGAAGTCTCGAAGTGCTTGGTAGTTGGGCCCCAGGTTATCGCCCAATGTCTCAATCGAAGGAGCCTAGCGGGAGGAGATAGCGCCTAGAGGATTCTCCTATTGGGAAATCACAAATCGAGAGTATCGGTTTTGCCCATATAAAAACACTCGAGGTCTGAGGTCGCGAAGAGACTTTTGGATAGGTGCGTGGTCACAACCGGTGGTCATGTGCAGGAAGCTTGCACCTGGTGCTAGTTTGCATGATTGAAGTCTCGCAAAGACCCATGGATTGATTTCTTAGAGATTCGAGTAGGGAACCAAAGAGCTTCTTCGGCTCATGAATTTTGAAGGTCCATTGACCAACATTAGAGACCATGGATGGAGGATTCGACTAATTGAGGAAATATATATATATATATATATATATATATATATATATGCACCATCGTGGGTGTGTTACAATGACCTTAGTGTGAAGGAAAGAGAGTTAGGTTCCCTAAATAGTCAATTGAGAAACAAGAGTTAGAATATTATAGAATTAAAGGAACAAATTAAAAATAGAGAAGTACTAGTGTCTAAGCTGAGTACATATAAAGATGAAACTCTGAAAGAAATTGAAATATTGTAGAGAAGAGCTACAGGGAAGCCAACCTTAAAGGTGGCTAAACAAGTAATATAGTATCAATTAGCTGACCTAATAAAGGACAATTGGACCCATTTTTCTCTGTTAGGGGATGAACTGGAGATGATTAAGTCAGCCAAGAATGACATAGTTTTGGTAAAGTCTCAACTAGAAAATAAGCCCGACCTCACCAACGAGATCATAAAATTCCTAAATGGAAGAACCAAAGAGAATCTTCGATATCTAAATGTTAAACACGGGACTAGTATCATTATTGATGCTAAAAAAATTCTCACAGAGATGAGACATTTGCATAATGCTAACATTAGAATGAAAGAAATGGTAGATGACGTATCCTCATTCACGACAATATTCAAGGATCTCGTCACTCTGGGATTACCTCCCCCTTCGGAGGGGAATGATTCATTCTCAACAAATGTATGTAGAACTTATAGAATATAAAATAAACAATGATAAATGGTTTGATAAGTTAACCAGAGTCTTGTTGGGACAAGATATTATGGAATTGCTTGAAATCCTACACCAATTGAAGGGATTCTTTGATCACCTTCCTCAACCATCATACAAAGGCACATTAATCTTGAATAAATGGTCTGAAATATGAATAATATTGATTACCCAATAGGGAGATTGTGACAATACATGTGTCAATTTCTCAAACTTCTGACGGGAAAACAAGGTGAGTCAAGTAGTGCTCGGTGTGCTTAGTAAAGTTAGTTGTTAAGGAGTCTTTTATATCATAATTTTTTCTAGTTGTAAGTATTTTTGGAAACGATAGAGATAGTGGTATTATGAAATCAAGGTGTATTAAGTAGTCTCAAGAAGTGATTTCGGAGAAATGTGTGAAGATAAAAGAAGAAGATGGATTATTTTGTAAGGTTCGATACTTTGGGGAATTTAAGAGTTTCTTACAACTAGAGTTATTTGACCAAGATCACCTTAAACATAGGAATATTTTCAAGGTTGCAGGCTTCAAGAGATTTATCCCCTGCATTATGCTTCAGTTCATGCTTCTTTTCCGTGCATGTCTTCTTTTGAAGCCACCACCCCATTGTTTTTCTTCTTGTTTCTGATCATCATTAATAAAATATCAAGCAACAAGTTTTATGGAATGTTCAATGTAACTATCTATTGTACATATTATGATATTGAAGTGATTTCCTCTGAATTTATGACCACTTTTTGTCATTTTTTCATGTGTTTAATGATGTGCAAGGGGTGTTATACAATTATTTTCCACCTGATCACTTGATGGACATCATCTATATGTTAACAGGATGAGATAATGAGTTATGTCACTTTTCCCTTGAATTTCCAACATCCTTTTTCCTGGTGCGGGTTGTTATTTTACAACTCGTGACCCAAAGTTGTTGGTCGTGGTTTTCTCTCTTGCAAGTCATGACCGATTTCAAACTACACGAATGCATGGTGTGATTGGGTCTGTTACTCCCCATTTAGGATTGGTTACAAAGATATGTGATCAAATTTTGGATTTCTTGTAAAAGGACCTCGATAAAATTGTTATTTTGAGTGTCTAGAATTATCCCCCATATTATCTAATCATCCTATATATTGAGGGTCTCTCATGGGAAAAGGGAAGGAAAATAAAGAGTAAACTTATATTGTTGGATTGATCATTGAGCTTGGACAAGGAGATTGAGAAGAGCTTCATCAAGTCATTTGATTGTAAGATTCTTATTTTATTAATAGAATATGCACATGACTTTCCCATCTATTTGGATGTATGTGGTTATTATGATCCTTGTAGAGAGTTAATATTTCCATTTTTTCATGTTATATTATTATATATTCTATTAATTCATACATCTTATATTTGATCTTGTGAGAGGTATTCATTTTTGTTTCCTTGTGTGCATACTCACCTTCATGAAAGTGAAGGATATATTCAAAAGAGGGAAAAAACAAGGAGCGTTCAGGGACAATCATCAAATTACCAAGTAGTCTTCTTATTCCATTATATAATATATTTATTCATTTTTTATTCAGATCTAGGAAATTCTGTTGTTTGTATCTCTATTTTATCTTATGTCTAGGAAGTGCCTAAGGGAGGTAACTCCTGCAAAGTATAATTATCCTACAATAGATTGGAGACTCTATTGGGGAATTCATTACTATTTATCCATTTTCTTCCTCAATTTCTTTAAACCTATTTTTTCAAAATCCTTTCCTTTTTAAGCCCCATTTTCATTTTTGTTTTGCCAACAAGTATTTTCTGAGTCTATTTGAAATGTTTTTGTCCCATATCTGATAGACATGCCTTAGATATATTAATTTTTTCATTTTTATGATCGTGATAGAAGGTTTCCTATGAATATAGAGTGACCCCATATGTTGTGGTCGTGAGTTTCTCCATTACATCACACAACCGCCTATAAACTTGCACTGTGTAGTGCGACCAATGCTCATGGTAGTAGGTTTTGAACGTATAACTTGTGACTGGTCACTCTCTATTAAGTGATAAGACACAACCAAGAACTAAAATGTTATTTTCTGAAGAGGCATCCTTCAAATCTATCCTAGATCTGTTTTATTTTTTTTCTTACATCCTTACAGATCTTTCCCATATATGTTCAAATAGTCATTGCTACAACATTTTTTCAAGTCATTTGATTTTATTTTTCTTTTGTGTGTCATCTGTTAGATTGATTCAAAGAACTTATCATTTTGTGGGTACATTTTGGAATCTCTAGCCTTATTCCCTTGGCCTTTTAGTGCTGGTGGTACCCTTGTAAGAGAGTCCATTTTATTTTAAATATATTTTGGGTGTTCCTTCTAATTTTCTTTCATTTTTTTAAACAAAGGAAACTCTCTTGATTTTCCATCTCCTTTCTAGGTCTACATGGACTTTTTTTTATATTTGTAGTACATCATTTTCATATTCTTCATAATTTCTCTGATATATTTCTACCCATCCTTTTTTATTTGTGAGATGCAAAAGGTGTGCTTTTTTCTTTTGATTGGCCTAATCTTTCAGAAGAAAAAAAACATAAAAAAATTCTTTTAAAGAGATTTGGATTGCATTTTAGAACAATTTAGTTAAGATTCTTTGGTTCACTAGTGGAATTGAAATTTTCATTGTTGAAAACATTTTAAAGAAGAAGTTTTAATTTCATTAAGGAATTCCATTCGCATTGGTGCACGTATTTCATTGAAAAATAAAAATATCTCTCCCTTTCCCTTAAGTAGTTTTTCATCGAAAGATTTTTTTTTCATTTTGTCATATAGATTTATTTTGGGATTGGTCTTGTGTAAGAACAACATCAAGTATTTCATTATGTTCCCTTTGAGTAAACAAGAACCATTTACAATCAAGAGCAATTAAAAGCAATTAAAACGTTTTTGTTTGATAGAAAACCAACAATAGCTTATGATCTAGGGCCTTGGAATAGGTGTGGAGAGTTAATTATCCAAGGACACCAAACGAAACTAGGACAATTAATGAGAGAAAATCCATTAGTAACAAAATGGGTTCCGAGAAAGCTCACCTCACATGGGAATTAAGAACTAGGTAAAGATAATCAAGTGGATCATATATCCCCTCTCCATTTTCTTGGTGGGACTACTTCATGTATTGGGGATTTTGATATGTGGATGTCCCCATAGTAACTCTAACGTTATCGAAATTTTGGGTGCCAGGACTTGCCTGGTATTCCCCACCCACACGATAGTCTTGACTGATGATTGTTCTTCCCATTTGAATTTTTGTGAAGTGGAAACCTTATTGGACTATCATAGGTAGCTACATAGGTGATTGCAAGGGAGGATCCTTGTGGTACCTAAGGAATATGTTGAATCTCTGGTTCAACGAACCAGGGATGGTATTTTCCCATGGGATCTTAATTTCACCTTAGGGGCATGTTGTGTGATGGTTATTGTAACTACTTCTCGTATCTTCACTGAAAAATTGAGATCCCGTCTTCGTAAGACCCTTAGACTCACTAGTTTTCTTGCATGATATCTCAAATTTGGATAGCTATGTGCTCTATGTATTGGTTTCATAGTTGGCCATGTAAGTTTTAAACTTGTGAAGTAAAGAAATACATACATATTCTTAAGAAAAACATAAATTAATCAATGGCTCATACACATAGTACACATAGATTTACATTGGAAACCCTTAACTAGGAGAAAACCAACCTTCCTTGGTGCTGCACCTTTCAAATTTTCATCGTATTAATTTTACCATTCACCATAAAATATATACAATATTTTAGGTATTTTGTAGCTACCAAAACCCTAATCCCTTAATTTAGGATTAATTTAGAAAACCACTAAAAATAGAAAAATGGGCTAAAATAGAAAAAACCGCCCCAAAAAACATTTTTGGGCTGCGCGTAACTAGGGGGGCCCAAACTTGGACCCCCATGGGACCCCCCAGGAAAGTGCCCGACACACATGACACAAAGGACAAAGGAAGTTGGGATCGTCAGGCACAGTTGTCGAATCTGATGTGCCCACACACACATATGCAAAGAATATAACACATACCCAACATGCCATAGGATTTATTTTTTTATTTATTTAGATATTTTATATTGTCCATCATGGCTGAATTACCTCGTTATCATTCCAAAAGAATTTTTGGTTTTGGTTCAAAAATATCCTATTGAGAAAAACTACTAGTTTTCCAATGACCAATAGCTCATCCTCATCCTCAACCTAAGTTAGAAGGTCACCCACTTTTTTGTGCGAAATCTACCCTGTTGTCATTCTTGAACTACCACCAGGTCATCCATACCCGAGTATGAATACCTCTGACCATTTGTTATTCAACGGATGAGTTCAACATTTGAAGAAACAAATACTACGACATGGAAAATCCCATAATAGGAGACGATCCATTTGGAGCCGTAACCATAAGTGAAGGTCATCTTAACCGTCCTTCCTCCTCTCCTCTACCCAACTTATTCCCCCATGTCATAGGGAAACGATATTATCATGATAGTGACCCTTTTTCAGCATTAAATACACCCATGTCAAGTGGCAATGATGCCTCTACCTCTCCAATTTCTACTCCCACAATGTCTAGCACACCAAGATGTATCTCAATAAATCTACTTGTGCCATAAACTAGTGGACTTGGTAATCCACGTATATCATCACTTAGGGGAGTAGGAAAATCACCTTTATTATTAGTAGGTGGAGCTAGAACCCCACCTATATCATCAACCACCATAGAAGGAAATCCACTCAGTACACCACCTCAAGCACCATTTTCTCTTTGGAGTCATCCCATAATCCATCCAGTTTCACCCAATTCCCAACCTAGTGTTCGTTGAACCCATGCCTTTGGTTCACAATCAAACGTAAGAAAAAGATTTGTGKCTAATCKAGGGAGTGGTTTTTTCTTCTCTTCTGGTAAMCCACCAACTAGACAAAATGCACCTAGTACTGGATTCCCATTTGGATGGAATTGGAATAGTGGAATTAGTGCTAATTAATCTACTAGAGGAAATCCMTTCCCCGGGGGTAGTAATGTCTCTTGGGGTACTCCCTTCCCAGTGGATAGAAATGTCCCAACATTGGGGGAAGAAATACCCCTGGAATCCCTCCCTTCCTTGGAAGAATCAATCCCCCTGTTATAGGAAAACCCCCACTACTCAGGATCAGTAATTCCCCCGATAACATACCCTTTCCAAGGAACATTAATATCCCTCTAAATTATCCCTTTTATGGGGCACCAACCCCCCATATAATCCTCAATAGGGGGGTGCTTATATGCCAATAAAAAAATGTTATGAGGGAAGTGGTTGTGTACATATAGGAAATCCTTATCAAAAGAGTTATTTTTCTACATTTATTTAGTATATGGGAGGGCCATATAGTCCTTTTGGTATCAACACACCATTACCTTTAGACGAGAATCTATTCACAAACACTCAGTTGCCATTTTTCACTACTCTAGAACTACCTGATTTATCTAGACTCACGAATGCTCACATAGTGCACAATCCCACTTGGTTGGTCATTCCAGTCAAAATTTCAAAAGACATTCCAAAATTAGGTGGAAAGACAGGATAATATCCCACCACGCACATTACGAATTATCATATATGGTACATCTCCAACTCTTTTTTGGATGACATCATTCATTTATATCTTTTACCTTGCACCTTAACTGACAACTACTCAAAGTGGTTCATTGAGATACCAACTACTTCATTTAACAAATTTAATGCTTTGGAAATGGATTTTTTGACCCATTTCCAATTACCCATCCGATATGAAATGGGGACAAAGCTCCTAACCTCATTACGTCAAAAAAATGCCACACATATCTCTAACCACATTCATGAGTGGATGCAGTGAAGAAGACTCATTAAAGCCCCAATCCATGATCGAATCTTGGATAATTGGTTTAAAAAATAATTATTTCCTCCCATCACTAAATATTTTTCCATGTCCAGAGCCATAACTGAGGAGCATGATATTCGTCATTACCAACACTTAGATTTGATTTATCCAAAGTCAGGTACACTATATGACCTCATTCACCATGCTCCTCGACCATTGAATGAAACTCTTCAACCAACTCCTGGACTCCATGCCAATGATGTGGTTGGTCCTGTCTCTTCCACCACACTTTTCCAGTTGATTTGGAAGTTTAGTCAATTGACGATATCTAGCAATCCCACCTCTTCTACTCCCATAACCAATTTGACTATGACCCCTACTCAGACCTCCAAGGTGAACATGGTGCAGTCCACCCCACCAAATAACCCTCAACAATATGGAGGGAAGAATAAAAATAATAGCAATAAGTAAAATAATAATTCTTCTGAAAATACAGGCCAAAAAACCCAAGACCTCAATGCTAGGGGAAAAAACAAAAGAAAGGTAAAATATCCTTGTATGGTGTGTAAGGAGGACCACTTTACCAAATACTTCCCTCACCTTATCGAGGAACTTAAATATATCTAGCCAGGTGGATATCCTTCCTGACTTGCAATATTAATGAATCCCCCCCCATCAACAACAAATGGTTTCACAAGTTCCTACACCTCTAACCAGGGGAAATGTAGAGTCCTCGACTACAAACATTATGATGGTTAAATATATAGTGGAACTATCCACCAGAGCGAAGAAATATGACACTCTCAAGGGGGAACCTTCATATAAGGATCCTCCATCAACTTCACCACCTAATGGCCCTCTCACATTAGATAAACCAACTTTAGAAGCTACAATCCTCCCTCCAAACGGGGTACTTTGATGAACTATCCATAACCCAAATTCCCAAGGAACTCAACATTATAATATAGTGGAGGAGCTCACCCAGGAACCATGTGCCATGTCATCACTTGAAGTATTGTAGAGTTGTCCTTCACAACAAGAATAATTATTATCAACCATAGGTGGAATCAACCCTTTCGAGTCAAACGTTGTTTCCTTCAACATAGAATGGAGTGAGCCACGTCTCTCACACCAACTAGCATTTCAAATCACAGTTGGTTGACTTAAAAATAATAAATTTCATACAATGAATGACCAAGGAGTGGCTACTTACATTATGTATTTGTCATTTTGGAAAGCCCTTGGTTCTACTCATCTCACTACATCTCAAACCATCTTAAAATATTTTGATGGACACTTTTTCAAACCCCACAAAATTCCACCTCTTTATACATTGAGCTCGGGGGAAAAAATTTCTCTGTGGAATTCGAAGTGGTCGATGAAACACTCGACTATAATCCAATCTTGGTTTGCACTTGGTTATATGCAATGAAATCTATTGCATCCACTATATTTTGCGTCATATGTTTTCCCCATAAAGGAAATATAGTCACCATTGACCAACTCAATTATGGCAAAGAATTACTAGTCCCCCCTATGAGGGGTTAGAGGGGGGTTGCAGGGGTTCATGGGAAGTGCCCCCCAAAAACAAACTGGCATTTTTTCTGTCCATTTTTGGGTGGTTTTTCAGCACATGGTTTTAGCCGATGGTCTTCTATTTTCGGTTAAGGAATTAAGGTTGTTGAATAATCTTGGTTATTGGATTATGGTTTTGGATGATACCGGATCCTATATGTATATTATATTGTAAATAATCTATGATGAGATGAATATAGAAGATGTTGGTTTTCCCGGTTTGGGTTTCCAAGAAAAAATTCTTTGTGTAATGTGTGCATTTCCCATTGTATATTTTATGTTCTTTTATTGAAATTTTATTTACAGTAAATAATTGTACAAGGTTAAAATTTACATATGGTATCAGAGAAATTATTGGCTTCAGTGGGACACCTTTGTGGTCAGGGGGTTTGTCTTGGGACTTTGCGAAGCCTTATTATAGTGGGATATCTACAGTATTGATTCTTCAAGTGAAAAGAAATGGCGAGCAGTTCAAAAATAAAGATCGAAAAATTTAATGGGAAAAGTTTTGAGTTGTGGAAGCTCAAGATGGAAGATTTGTTGGTAGATAGAGATTAGTGGATCGCAGTGGATCCAAGTACTGCACCTACATGAATGTCAACAGATGAATGGAAAAGAATGGATCGAAAGGCTAAGAACACAATTTGATTGTGTCTCTCGTATTCAGTATTACTAAATGTGTAAGGGGAAGATACAACCAAGGAGTTATGGAATAAGTCGGGGAACTTGTATCAATCTAATTCCCTGCTACATAAACTATTCTTGAGGAAGAATTTGTAGAACCCGAGGATGAGAGATGGAGACTATGTGACATAAAATTTGAACACTTTCAATACTGTGGTAAGTCAATTATTATCTGTTGAGATTAAAATTTCAAATGAAGATAAGTGTATCATTTTACTGTGATCTTTACCAGACTCGTGGAATAGTCTAGTTGTGTCCATATGTAGTAATAGAATTACCTTGAGTTTTGATCATGTGGTATCATCCTTGTTGTCGAAGGAGTTGAGATGAAATAACATGGAAGGAAAGATCACAGATGCATTATTTGCAAGAGGACAAACCCAGGAAAGAAATAGATCTAAGTCCTCAAGTGGGAGATCTAAATCTAAGGGTCGATATAAATATCCCTGAAATTTTGTAAAGGTATGCTAGAGATGTGGAAAACAAGGGAACTTCAAGAATCAATGTAGATCCAAAAACGTTGAGAGAGTGAAGTGATCTGAAGGTGATCCCTCTATAGAAGAAAATGCATCCATGGAAGAAGGAGGGGATGTGTACTTGGATTCTTCAAGCACACATGAATATCATGAGGCATGGTTGGTTGAATCAAGTGCATCCTTTCATATGGCTCCCCACATGGAGTGTTTCTGTGAATATGAAATGTATGATGGGGGTAATATTTTCCTAGGTGATGAATCGACAAAAAAAATCATAGGACGAGGAAGAGTCAAGTTGAGGCTCATAGATGGAAGGATTAGAACACTGTTTGGTGTTCTGCACATCCCAGGTTTGGCAAGAAATTTGATTTTTGTAAGAAAAATCGACGATGCAGGGGTAAAAACACTATTTGAAAAAGAAACCTAAAGGACGGTTCAAAGAGTAATGGTATTTTTGAAGGGAGTTCAGATTGGAAATATGTATAAGCTTCAAGGAAGAAATATTAGTGATGGGTGTAATAGTAACATTATTCTTGATATTGGAGCTGAAGAAGAAAAAAATCCTACAGTCTCTAGAGAAAAGGTTATGTTGTGGCATCAAAGACTGGGGAATATCGGAGAGAAGGGTCTTTGACTATTACATGGTAAAGGTATGGTTGAATATATGTATAAATACTCTCTAGATTTTTATTTATGTGAACATTGTGTATATGGGAAGCACAATCAGGTAAGATTCACCTCTGTTGAAATGAAGGTAGAAGGAATTTTACAGCTAGTGCACAATGATGTGTTTGGACCTGTGACAATTCCATAATTGGGAAAATGTGTGTACTATGTCTCATTTATAGATTAATTCTCACGGAATACTTGGATATATTTCCTTAGGAAGAAATATGAAGTTTTTGACAGGTTAAAATATTTTAAGGCTCTTGTTGAGAATCAAATGGACAAAATAATTAAGGTGTTGAGGATGAATAATTGTGGAGAGGTCTACAGGAATGAATTTGAATAATTATGAAAGAAATGTAGTACAGAAAGGAATAATACTACTCCTTATACACCTAAACAGAATGGAGTTGCAGAAAGGATGAACAAGACACTGGTGGAAAAAGCAAGGTGCATGCTAAGTGGTATCGGGTTAGGGAAAGAATTATGGGCAGAGGCAGTGGGTATTGCATGTTACCTAGTCAATCGATCACCCTCATAAACTATGGATGACAAGAATCCACATGAGGTATGGACTAGTAAGAAACCCTCTCTCACAAATCTCAGGGTATTTGAATGTGAGGCCTTTGTTCATGTTCCAAAGGAAATTAGGAGCAAGTTATATAAGAACGTTGAAAAGTGTTACCGAAAAGGTATACTCCACCTGATTTCCGTTCAATTTTTTCTTTGTTTATTATTGATGATGATCCTAGAACTGTTAGGGAGACAGTGGATTCAAAGGATGGAAAACTCTCGAAAAAGGCCATGGTTGAAGAAATGGCATCCTTGGATAAGAATGAGGCTTGGGATCTAGTGGAGTTTTTTATTGGAAGAAATTTCATTGGAAGAAAATGGTTATTTAAAAGGAAGTTGAATGCAGAAGTCAAAGTGGAGAAATAAAAAGATCGGTTAGTAGAAAAGGGTTATTCCCAGGTTGAAGGAATTGATTTTGGTGAGATTTTTTCTCCTGTTGTCAAATTAACTTCTATTATATTTATGTTATCTATTGCTACTGCATTTTATTTTGAAGTAGAATAGATGGATGTGAAGAAAAAATTCATACATGGGAATCTAGAAAATAAATCTATATGAAGCAGCCAGAAGGCTTTGTTGTGAAGGGAAATAAGGATATGGTATGTAATATGAAAAGGTCCCTGTATGGTTTAAAAAAATCACCAAGGATGTGGTATACAAAATTTGAAACTTATATGCAGGGACTTGGATTCACAAGAAGCAAAGAGGATCACTGTGTGTATTTTAAATTAATTGGTGATCATTTGATTTATTTGTTTTTGTATGTGGATGACATGTTGTTTATAGGAAACAACAAGGACATTATCCAGGATGTGAAAACTCAGTTGTCCTCTAAATTTGACATGAAGGATCTTGGTGCTGCAAATTTCAATAATGGAAATTAAAAGAGATCGAAAAAATTGGAAACTCAGGTTAAATTAGAGAAAATATGTCGAGACAATATTTCATAGGTTTAATATGGAGTACTGTAAACCAATCAGGGTCCCTATTCCTGTAAGTATAAATTTATCTCCAGATCAGTGTCCTAAGACACATGAAGAGGAGGAGGTCATGTCTCATGTTCCATATGCGAGTGTGGTTGGAAGTTTGATGTATGCAATGGTATGCACTAGATTGGACATTGCACATGTAGTGGGAGCTTTGAGAAGGTATATGTCAAAACCAGGGAAGGATCATTGGACAATAGTAAAGAGAGTTTTTAGGTATTTTCGTGGCACTACTAGTTATGGATTGTGCTACCAAGGAAGACCAGGTTTGGACAGAGTCTTGGACATACATTCCTTTATGTGTGCGGACTGGGCTGGATATCTGGATCATAGAATATCTACAAGAGGTTATGTGTTTAACCTATTTGGAGTCTCAATAAGTCAGATGAGAAAAATATAGTTTCTAGTGGCACTTTCAACTACAAACTTTGAATACATGGCAGCCACCCATGCAAGAAAGGAAGTAGTATGGTTACAAATATTGTGTTCAGGTATTTGGTTGGTAAAAAAATTTGTATGGATAGAATGTGATAGTCAAAGTGCAATTTTTTTGGTGAAGAACCCGACTTATCATTCAAAGAATAAGCATATTGATGATCAATATCACTTTTTGAGATATATGGTTGAAGAAAAGAATGTGTTGTTGATGAAGGTGGACACTTTGAAGAACGATGCAGATTCATTAACAAAATCTGTGAGCACTGAGAAGTTTTCTTGGTGTAGAGGATATATGGGAATTGTTGTCCGGATTGTTGATTATGTAACCTTGTAACCCCCTGTATGCAAAGAAAACAAAAAGTGGGAGAATTTTGGGTATGTGTTATATTCTTTGCAGTTTTTTGCGTCTGTTTTTGAGTAGTTTTATGACACGTGGTTTTCTATTTCTGGTTAAGGAATTAGGGTTGTTGACTAATATAGATTATTGGATTAGGGTTTTGGATTCTACGGGATCCTATACGTATATTGTATTTTAGAAAATGTATGATGAGATGCATATAGAAGATGTCGGTTTTTCCAGTTTGGGTTTCCAGGGGAAAAATCTATGTGTAATATGTGTGTTTTCCATTGTATATTTTATGTTCTTTTATTGAAAATCGGTTTGTAGTAAATAATTATACAAGGTTAAAATTTATACCTAGCACCAACATTCCTTTTATAGGTGATTCATCTGGGGGGTATGAAGGTTTCGGTATAAGTATGTTCAAATATTCTTCTCTTATGGGGACATTCCCACCTCCTACACTCGATACTACCCATATAACTCATGTGAACATGATCCTTTCTTTCAACATTAGATCCCTTGGTTCTTACAATCATCCCCCATCCTTCAGAAGTAGAGTCTAACAGAACCACCATGTTGTTGTCACTGACCGAATTTTCATATTCCACAATACTTTTAACAGGAGAATTTGTTGACCATGATCCTAGTCTCCTATTGGAAGAGTAAATGGATCATTCTCCTTGCCTTACTGGGATAACCCTCCATTCACTTCCCATAACTTTTTAAATGATGTCTTACCTTCGGATAAGGCCATCATGTAATCATGAACTTAATATATAGGTCATGGGAAGATTCACACCATAGATCATATTTCCTTCCCAATCATGAAAGGGTGGAGAAACACATCCAAACCCTCATCTCGACTTATGTCAAATACCAATCCCAAATTCCCTCCACTTCACATTCCACTTTATCATAAGGAAACCTCGGTAACATTTCAAAAACCATTTCAATTGAAATTTTGGTTAAACCTGGCATCGTGGAACACATCGAGATAGGTGCAATTTCTTCCCCTCGATAAATTGAATATTACACTTCTCTATTAAAAGAGTTCCATGATATTTTTTCCTAGTCTTACGAACAAATGCATGGAATAGGCCCTTAGATTGTTGTAAATAAAATTAATATTTACCTCAGAACCCTCCTCATTCAATAGAGGCTCTGGCTAGTCCACCCTCGGAAAGATGCAGCCATCAAGGAAGAAGTTGAAAAAATGTTGAATGTTGGATTTATTTATACAGTTCCCCTGAATGAACGAGTATCGAACATTGTACCTATTGCCAAAAACAGGGCACTATTCATGTATGCATTGATTATACGGATTTAAACAAGTCTTTTCCAAAGGATAATTATCCCACCCCCTTCAACGAACAAATTATCAATGGTTGGGCTGGATGTGAAGTTTTTTCGTTCATGGATGGATTCTTTGGCTATAATCAAATTGAGATAATCCCGGAAGACCAATAAAAAACGACTTTCATTTTCCCTTGGGAAATTTTGCATATTGAAAGTTACCTTTTGGTATTAAAAATGTTGGTGCAACATTCCAATGGGACATGTCCTATGCTTTCCATGACATCAAACATATCATACAATCGTATCTGGATGACCTTCCTACAAAATCCAGGAGGTGCAAAGAGAATCCAAACCATTTGAGATAAATATTTTTATGATGTCGATATTACAAAATTCATTTGAACCCAAACAAGTGTATCTTTCTTGTGGAATCCATTCTTATTCTAGGTTTGATATCACATTCGATTCCTTGAAAGTTGAAGAAATTAAGAATTTACCTCCACCCTTCTCAATAGTCCAACTTCAAAGTGTGCAAGGGAAAGAAAACTTCTTATGACATTTCATTTCTAACTATGCAGAAATAAGAAAAGGTTTCATGTGATTACTTAAGAAGGGATTTCCATTTAATTGGGATGAGAAAGCTCAAATTTCTTTTTATGGTTTAAAAAATTCCCTTGCATCAACACCTTTATTGAGCCCTCCCAACTATAATCGAGACTTCTTATTGTATCTCTCTACTTTTGAAACCACCATTGGCATGGTGCTTGTCCAAACTTATGATGATCAAAACGAACATGTAATTTATTATCTCAATAAGGGCCTCATAGGCACTAAACTTTGTTATGCATATGTTGAGAACTTGACCTTGGAAGCTATTTTTCTTTTCTAATGTTTTCGGCATTATATTCTCCTATGAAACGCCAATGTTATATCTGAGGCCAATCCAATGCAATATATTTTTTCATGTCATATTCTTGGAGGTAGATACTCTAAATGGATTGTTATCCTATAAGAACTTGATATCAAGTTTTCAACCACCAAGTCCAAAAAATCCTTGGTATTCGCTGAATTGATGATTGACCTTCCCCAAGTCGATGATGAATCCATGGTATATGATTCATTTCATGAAGAACCCTTGTTTCTCATTGACTTGTTCGATCCATGGTATAATGATGTGTCAATATATCTCCAAACCCAACATTTTTGGCCAGATCTATCAAAATATGACCTTCGACATTGTAATATTCTAGATATAAAAAGTATGCAGAACAAAAATAAATAGCTAGAAATGGTAGATGAACAACAATATAACCAGAAAAACACCACAACAATACCAAAATGATACCAGAATAACACCAGAAAGATAACTTTGATTACTTAGAGAAATGTTCACTTTGATCACTTGCTAGCAGAGCTATATTACAATAATATCCAAGACAGAAGTTCTCATACCCTCGACTCCTATTTATACTAAATATGTATATCAAAAGAACCATATAGAGAAAGATCCTTCTAGAAGAGGAATCTTCTATTAGGTCTTCTTAAATTGGACTTATTCTTCCTTATTGGTAGGCCTTATTAATATTGACCTTTATTACATCAGAATATATTATTCTACCTATGTGAGGGGTTAGGTCCCTAACATGTCCTCCCCCTTAAAAACAACCTTGTCATCAAGGCTTGATTTGTGGAAATTGGTGCAGAATGGTAGTTGGTTCCCAAGTGGCATCTGTTGGAGTTGTATCTTTCCACTGGATTAACACTTCCTTGATAGTTCGTTGACGCAGACGATGCTAACCCTGGTCCAAAACTTCTTAAGGCTGTAGCCAAATGGAGCCTTCTTTGTCCAACTCGGGAAAGTTGGTTTGAGTTTGACACTTAGTTCCAATCACCTTCTTTCAGCATGAAACATGAAAAAAAGAATGGATCTTAGAATGACTGGGAAAGGCTAACTGATAGGCCACCTGTCCCACATGCTTGAGAACAGTATAAGGACCATAAAATTTGGGTGCTAGTTTCTGAAATTTGTCAGCCTTGAGGGAATTTTTCTTGTAAGGTTGCAGTTGAAGAAACATCTCATCCCCTTCTACAAATTGATGTTCAGAGTGACCTTGATTTTCTTGTTGCTTCATGTGATTTTGGGCCATGACCAAATTCTCTTTGAGGGTACAAAGAATAGCCTCTCGAACTGTAAGCATTTGGTCAACATCCTGGACCTTCGAGACACCTAGAAAATATGAGATAACTAAAGGTGGCTTTTGTCCATATACTGCTTCAAAGGGATTCATGCGGGTAGCGGTATGGTATGAAGTGTTATACCACCATTCAACTAGTGGTAACCATTGAACCCACTGATTTTTCCTTTCTGAGGAAAAACACCTCAAATATGTTTCCAAACACTTGTTGACAACTTTAGTTTGACCATCAGTCTAGGGATGATAAGTTGTGATGAGATGCAATTGGGTGCCTTGTAGCTTGAATAGTACTTGCCAAAAATTGTTGATGAAAGTTGGGTCGCGATCAGAAACAATAGAATGCGGCATGCCAGGAAGCTTGAAGACCTGATCCATGAAAAGTTGAGCCACAATGGATTCTCTAAATGGGTGTTGAAAAGAATATAAATGAGCATACTTGGAAAGATGATCAAATACCACCATGATGATTGATTTATTTCCTGATTTAGGTAAGCCTACAATAAAATCCATAGATATATCCTGGCAAATAGCAGGTGGAATCGGAAGCGGTTGTAGTGTGCCAGGAGATTTCACTATTTCACCCTTGTTGCGTTGACACACATCACATTCATCCAAAAAATTACGAATGTCCTATTTCATACCATCCCAGAAAAAAAATGTTTTACCCTTTCATAGGTTCTGGTAAACCCAGAGTGCCCAGCTGTGGGTGTAGCATGAAGCTCAGAAAGTAGTGTGGATATAAGTTTTGACTATTTACTTAAATACAAATGACCTTTGTATTGAATCTCATCATGGAGCCAAGATTACCCTGGGGAAGTTGGAGAATTGGAATGCAATTGTTGTATCAGATGTGAACTGTTTGGATCGTGTAGCCATTCCTGGCGAAAAACTTGGAGCCAATCTGGTACAATGAAGGAGAGAGAAAAAAGGGATCCTTCATCTTCATATTTTCTAGAAAGTGCATCCGTAACCACATTGTCTTATCTTTTCTTCTATATGATCTCATAATTGTATCCAAAGAGCTTAGTCAACCATTTTTGTTGCTCTAGGAAGGAAATGCATTGTTCCAGAAAATACTTGAGGATTTGATGATCTGTCTTGATTTGGAAGTGTTTCCCCAATAGATAATGGATCCAAAGATCAACGACATGAAAAATAGCCAACATTTCCTTTTCATAGATTGATTTTCCCAAATTTTGCTCAGACAGTTGTTTGCTGGTAAAGGCCAAAGACCGACCCTCTTTCATAAGGACAATGCCAATTCCTTTCCTTGAAGCATCACATTCCAGGACAAAGGTCTTTGTGAAATCAGGAAGGACCAGAACTGGACTGGTGCACATGGCCATATTCAAGGTTTGAAAAGCCTGAGCAGTTGTTGGAGTCCAAGTGAAAGAATTCTTTTTAAGGAGTGTAGTGAGAGGTGCAATAATATTTCCATAATTCTTAACAAACTTGTGATAATAACCTGTTAAGACCAGAAATCCACACAAGATTTTGATATTATTTGGGTGAGGCCGGTCTTGCATAGCTTCAATATTTTTAGGATCCACCCTGACACCAACCTTGCCAACAAGATGACCCAAGTACTCAACTTCTAAGGCACCAAAAGAACATTTAGATTGTTTCAGGAAAATTTGGTGCTGAGAGAGTAGATGGAGAACTCGATCCACGTGAGAAATATGGGTTGTCTAGGTTTTCCTATAGATGATGATATCATCAAAGAAAACTAAGACAAAATGATGAAGAAAAGGATGAAAGACATGATTCATGAGGCTTTGGAAAGTGGAGGGAGAATTACACAAGGCAAATGGCATGACCAAAAACTCATAGTATCCCTCATGAGTTCTAAAGGAAATATTAGGAATGTTTTCCTCTTTCATATGGATCTGGTGGTAGCCAGAATGAAGATCTAGATTAGTAAATAACTGGGCACCACTCAATTCATCCAAGAGGTCATCAATGACAGGAATGAGAAATTTTTATTTAATGGTGAGTTTGTTGAGGGCGCAGAAGGCAGGAGACATGCGCCAAGAACATTATTTATTAAGGACCATGACCACAGGATAAGAGTAGGGGATGATAGTAGGGACGATAACACCTATGTTGAGCATTTCTTGAACCATTTTCTCAATTTCGTTTTTTTGGGAAAAGGGGTGACGATAGGGATGGATATTGGGAGGAAGCATTCACGGGACAAGGGGAATGGAATGATCATGAACACCACGAGAAAGAGGGAGGCCCTCGGGAGTGGAAAAAAACACTTGATGTTTAGAGAGGATGGATTGGAGGTCCTGCGACACAGAGGGTGTCTCATTTTCTTGTATGACATTGAGTTGGGAAATAATGCTAGAATGACCTTTTTGGAGCATCTTTTCTATGCTATGGGAACTAATTATATCTGGTGAACCGATGGTGATGCCTTGGAACTTATATTTTTGGCCCTCTTGGTCGAATTGCATGGTTAATTCCTTAAAATCCATGAGAATGGCACCCAAAGTCCTTATCCATTATGCACCCAACATAATGTCACAACCACCCATGTCGATAGAAAACATATGATATTTCAGGTGGTAGTCACCAATTTGGAGATGCACATTTTCACAACTCCCTCCATATTTCATGGAACCACCATTGGAAATCATGATTTGGAAATTATTGACTGCACGGATATAGAAATTAGTTTCTTGGGCAATGCGGTGATGAATAATATTATGGGTGCTTCCACTATCAACAAGAATGATGACCTTCATATGCTTGATGTAACCAATTAGCTTGAGGGTTTGGGGAGAAGAGAATCCCATGAGAGCATTTAAGGAAATGACTGGTTCTACTTCAGGAGGGTCTGAGCGAGGGGTTATGTCAGTGGGTTCAAGTGACAAAGACACAAGGGGAGCTTCAAAATCCGCTTTTGAAACATCCTCCGAGATGGACATAAAAAGATTTTGTTCCTTACACTTGTGTCCCGAAAAATATTTTTCATCACAATTATAACAAAGGCCTTTGATTTGGCATTCAACCATTTCGTCCCTGGTCAATTTTTGGATCATTAGTGGAGTAGAAGGGGGAGTGGTATTTACTGGTTAAGTGTGAGGAATAAAGGAGGGCTTTTGTTTTTGAGAAGAGACAAACTGTTGTGCTTCCTTATATCTTTTAATAGCCTCCACCCAAATCTGAGGCCAGGTCATGAGGACATGGGCACAAATCTCATCCTTGAGGCCACTGATAAAACATTCTCAGAAAAAAAAATCAGACATGCCCTCTATACGAAAATACAGTGGCTCAAAAGCATCTATAAAGTATTCCACTATTCCATATTGTTTCAACTTTTTCAAATGGCCTAAATGGTTGGTGTCAGTGTCAAAGTGTTCATAAAGATCTTCCACAAAGTGTGTCCAAGCAACATACCCTTGGAGGTCAGTTTTTCTCCATTGCCACCATTGCCAACGTTCTTGATCTAGATGGAGAACACCATATCGGAGTTTGGCCAACTCATCTGTAATGTCATACAAAGAGAAATAATGTTCTATTTGAATTACCCATCCAGTGAGATATGAGCTATCAAATTTGGTCACATCCACACGCAGAAGGCATAGGTCACGCTAAAAGTGATGGGGCTGAAAATTATGGGAATGAGAGGAAGTTTCACCTTCAGTATGCAAAGGTGGGTTAGATAAGGGAGGATCTACAGGGATATGTAGCTTGTTGCAGATCATCGTAGTCACAGATTCAAGTTGGGTAGTAATGTATTGTTTTAGGTCTTGTTTCAGTTCCTCGATTGAGGCAACGATGGAGGAATGTGTGTTTTTACTGATGGTGGAAATATTGGCACTGAGTTGTCTCACTTCTTGTTGGGTCTTTGTGAAATTAGAGTGCAAGGTATTGAAGCGAGCTTCCAAGTCTTGGCTATGGGTATGGGCCATGATGACGAGGGAACTGAAAAGGGGCAGGTGGAGTCAAACAATTTGATGAAAAATTATAGGTATGAATGTGATAAGGGAGAAGAGAGAAATCCAATCGAATAGGTCTCAAATAATGGTGCCAACAGGATCCAGACTCTTTTATTTTTTTTTATACACTTGTAAAGTTATACTCCAATCTGAAGAATACCGCAGTGATGAAATTCCCAAATGCTTAATTAGGAAGAAATGTGTAGTAATTTAGCAACTCGAATGTAGGAGGCATAGTTGCACGGAAATAGATCTTGTCTATTTTGTTTTTTGTTTCCATCCCCAAAGGTTAGGTATTCAAGGGTTCTACAAACAAGATTTTTCCCTATGTTATATCTCTTTAATATACATGTAGGGTCCAACAATAGTAATTGACCCAATATCTCAGGGCACCAACTAAGGAGGTTGGACTGTTCCCTTAGCCGTACTACCCGATTACCATGGCACTAGAGATTATCTTCCCAAGTGTTGTTCTCAATGGCACTATAGCAGTCAGGTGATCGATCGATTTATCTATGGAGGGCTTCAAGAAATCTAGATCGATCCATATACATGTGTTTTTTGATGCGCTACCACTCGAAGGGGTACCAAAATGGGTTACAAGGGTGGCGAACATATGTCCTCTTAAGTACCACCTGCATTTCTTGCGTGTATGAATCCCTGACCGTGGGTTTATGCACGTAATGAAAAATCTTTGTAGATTAAATATGTCAGAATATGTCTCTACCCTGAAAAAAATAACCCACAATTTTTTGCTGAGAAAGGTGCTCTGATACCACTTGTAATATTCCAGATATAAAAAAGTATGCAGAATAGAAATAAATAGCTAGAAATGGAAGATGAAAAACAATATAACCAGAACAACACCACAATAATACCAAAATGATACCAGAATAACACCACAAAGAGCACTTTGATTACTGAGAGTAATGTTGACTTGCCTCTTCGAGATCCTTCTAGAAGAGGAAGCTTCTATCAGGCATTTTTTCATTGGACTTATTCTTAATTATTGCTAGGCCTTATTAATATTGACCTTTATTACATCGGAATATATTATTCTACCTACGTGAGGGGTTAGGTCCCTAACAGACATATTATCAACCTTTCCATTATATTATTATAGGATATTTTATTTATCGCCATGGGGTAGATATGGTTTTGCATCGATGCGTTATCCATGGCGAATCCAAATGTATCCTCAATGACTTCCAGATTGGAGCATTTGGTGGCCACCTTTCTGGGTTAGCCAATGCCTAAAAAACAATTCACATTGGGTACTTTTGGCCCACAATATTTAAAGATTGTATGAATACAGTTCAAAATTTCCACCCTTGCGAATTTTTTTCTAAAATGATATGTGCTCATCCCTCTCCATTACATCCTATAGTCGTTTTCGATACCTTTTCTGAATGGGGGATATATTTCACAATGTGTAGACCTTCCTCCAATGTCATCCACAATTACATTATTATGGTTGCTGATTATTTTACAAAATGGGTAGAGGCTATGCCTAAATTTTCGAACGATGCCAAGACTGCAACACTTTTTTGTATTCAACCACATTATTTCCTGATTTGGCATACCCAAATAAATTTTGATTGATCATAGATAACACTTTTGTAATAATATGATAACCAAATTAGTCACTTTACTACGTTTTGACTGGGAACACTCCTCTCCCTATTATACCCAAGCCAATGACCAAGTTGATTCTATCAACCAAGTGCTTAAAATGATGTTTCGATGGATGGTAGGGAAACATAAGTGCACCTCATGATATTTTCATAATTATGGGCATACCAAACTTCTGTAAAAACTAGCACTGGTTTTACACCTTTCCAACTCGTTTATGGGTTGGAGGCAGTACTTCCCATTGAATGAAAAATCCCCTCATTAAAGTTATCTATTGAACTCATCCCTCAAAATTCTTCTAAGGAAGAAAAACTAATTTACCTATCACTTTACGATGCCAAGACTGCAACACGTTTTTGTATTCAACCACATTATTTCTTGATTTGGCATACCCAAATAAATTTTGATTGATCATAGATAACACTTTTGTAATAATATGATAACCAAATTAGTCACTTTACTACATTTTGACTAGGAACACTCCTCTCCCTATTATCCCCAAGCCAATAACCAAGTTCAGTCTATCAACCAAGTGCTTAAAATGATGCTTCGATGGATGGTAGGGAAACATAAGTCTAGCTGGAACCTCATGATACTTTCATAATTATGGGTGTACTGAAATTCTGTAAAAACTACCACTAGTTTTACACCTTTCCAACTCATTTATGGGTTGGAGGCAGTACTTCCCATTGATTGAAAAATCCCTTCATTAAAGTTATTTATTGAACTTATCCCTCAAAATTCTTCTAAGGAAGAAAAACTAATTTACCTGTCACTTCTCGAAGAACCTCGTCAAGAAGCCACCATGGCTAATAAGTCACACAAAAATTATTCAAATCCCAACATGATCAAGTAGTACATCCTTGCGTTTTCTCGGAAGGGTGTCTGGTTTTGGTCTATGACCAAGACCAACACAATTTAGGAGTAGGAAATTTCAAACCACTATGGCATGGTCGCTATTTCATTAAATGCACACTTAAAAAATGGGCCTATGAGTTAGCTGAATATTAAGGGAACACCTTATCTGAGCCTCGCAATGGGATCTACCTTAAAAAGTACCATACATAATCTCTACGTTATGTAGTGTTTTTGTACTATATGTATCATAGTGTGGTGTGATATATTTTTCTTTTCTTTAAGTGATCTGCCTTGTTGTTCTACTTATCATGCTTGGTGCTTGATTGGAAGATGCTGAGGGTATCCTCTTCTAATGTCGGATATGTGACTGAATCTAGTCGTAGTCCCAAAAAGATTTCTTCCAATACCTGGGTCATTTTCTCACCCACAAAAGAATTGGTGAGTCATGGGGAATCTTCCTGGGTCCTGCAACCAATAAAATTGTAGAGTATAGTGCAGTTATCGAACTCATGTCTAATGCTTTAGCTTTAGGCATTCATTGTTTGGTTGTCAGATTGGACTCCCAGATTTTGGTTTCACAATTAAACTCGGTTTACTGTATACATCATTTTGTCTTATTACGTAATTATTTGAGGGTATGTCTCCTTGAGAGAGAATTCAATTTCATTTCTAATGAAAATATTGCAAAGGAATTCAATTCATTGGATAACTTGTTAGATAATTATGTATTGGATTGGCATCTAATACATTAAGGAAATTTATTAACCAAGCATCCATGTACATACATAAATTAAAAAAAAACATTTTCACACATAAGTAGAAACCCAAGAGTAAACATCCATATGTATAAGGAGTGTGAAAAATACATATCAAAAAAATAAGTGTAGCATGAAATAATTGTGTCATATGACCATACATCCAAATATAAGCCACATACAATGGTAGTACAAAAATCTGAAAAGATAGAACACTCAGCATCATGGGGATTTCTATGATCGTGATAAAAAAGCATGGCCCTAGCCACCTTTCATAGGAGGGAGAACTAAACACCAACACCAACATTATGCCTTTCCATTCACAGAGGAATGTCATCCACATGTGGTAACAGAATGCCAACGGTCAATCCTTCAAGGTTTTCCCCGAGATCCTACAACAACTTTGCATGTGGTCCTCCACGTTGTTGTAGTCTAGATCTCCCCAGTACTACCCATGCCTATGAAGGGGCAACATCCCTTCCAATTGACATGGTGCACAATATGAAAATTCACACAATTAGTCATGTTATTTGGAAAAAAAATCATGTATTTTAACAAAATTCAAAAACATTAAATATTCCAAAAAATTAAAAAAATGAAAACATGCACATCATTCTTACAGAGTTCGTCACTCCACTCATCCCCATCAGGTAGTACCATGTTAGGTCCTCTCGAATTTTAAAAAAATTCAAACATTAACATTCCAAAAAAATTAAAAAATGAAAAACATGCACATCATTCTCCACAGAGTTCGTCACTCCACTCATCCCCATCAGGTAGTACCATGTTAGGTCCTCTCGAAGTTCCACACCTATATAGGAATAATCATCCACTCACAAGATCTTTGTTCCCAACAACTCCAAGAAATCCTCTCAGAAGTGTTATTGTCACCTCCTCCAAGATGCTACAACAAGTCCATCCACTTTTTCATTGTTGGGTCCCTTAGCCCGGCCATCGGCCATTAAACCCAAGGGAGAGAAGTCGGTACCCATTCAAAAAAGAATGAAACCAAAATTGATCCATAACATAACTATTTATTTCATCCACTCTTGCATTTATTAAGTTTCTCCCTCATGTTCACCAACAACCCCATGCATCAGTTGTACACTATGGGGGTGAGACACATCACTGCATAAGAAACATGACTCCTAGAGGCAAAGTGGGTCAATGTGCTACTCGCCACTTGAGTAATGGTATACAATATGGATTGTAGTGTAATATCCATCACCTTCCCAATCGAAAACTTGTTTTTGCTATTTTTGGCTCCTAGATGGCAATATTGCATCACATAGGCATCCATGGGTTCAGTTTACCCACCCCTTTCATTGACCAAAAATATTGAAGCCCCTCTACAGGAAAATCCCATGAGAAAATATATATCCTCGATATCTAGAGTAATCACTTGGTACTTGACCATACAGTTATTCTCCTAAGGGTCCCACATACCAATGATTCGCTCCAACAACAAAGGTTGTTCTCTCATGTTGGGGAACAAACAGAACATCAACAACCCACAGTTCCTCAGTGCACTAAGGGTATACTGGTCCTCCAAGGCAGAGATATATTTGATCTCATTCTCACATTCTCTCCACTCAATCAAGGTAAATTTCCTACCAAGAAACATGAAAATAATCATTAGAATACATGTCCAAAATCAAAATACTGAAAAAATTAAACAAAACATCAATTAAGAGCTAGTCACACCTGCCTCTTTGAGACAGAGCAACCAATCAGAAACTACTATATTTTATAGCACGAAGGCACCTTTAGGTTCATGGTCACAGTCATTCTTTTTCTGACACTATGACCGGTCCTGGGACGTTGGGTGATACTGCATGACAAACCCTCCATGTCATCGGTTGAGGATCATCTACACAATACAATGTGACCCTGTCGACCTGGTTGTGAATTCCCTATGCATAAGGTGAGATGAGTCACTACCATACATTTGGCATCGATGATTCAATGACATATTTTTACAAGGGTACAACCGGGGCTTCCTAGTTGCCACCATGATAGAGGCTTCCCACGACCATGAAAACCCAAACATTTCAGGGCTCACCCAAATAAAAATTCTCAGTCAAATAAAAAAATCAAGACATGCTTTTTATACAAGAGGTTCAGATCTCTAACTTGGAAGGTAGAAACATAAAAACTTGTGGCCCAAAGCTCCCAAAATTAACACAATAACTATTTCCATGAAAAGGCTCATTTTCAATTTTTCACCAAGGGTAAAAGCAAAAATGAGGTAAAAAATGATTTTTACCCCATAATATTACTTTTTTCCATTTTTGGAAAATAGGATTTAAAATACCCCTTTTCACACTGATGTCGAGTCTCCATTTTGACACCTCTATTACCCTATATTATCCTCTATCCGAGTCAATTTTACCTCTCACATGTGCATATGTTGTATATTTCCTCTACAAACCTACTTTGTGACCTTGTTTGTGTGCATAGAGAGGTAACCTATGTTAAAGCATGATTTGTTTGATTTTATTGATTAAATTGGATTAAATGGTTGATTATTTATGGTCCTAACTACTTTGACTCCTAAGCAGCTCGATCTGGTACTGCAACAATCACTTGATCCGATATTCTGCAGGATMCGATACTCCACTCACCTAGTACTYCGCTGGATCCGATGCCCTTCCTAATCTGGTACCGATATTCCTCCTAATCCAATACTCTACAACGCTTCGTCTAGTACTAGCAAAACACCTATTATGGTACCAACACAATGCCTCATCCGGTACCACCATATTATCGCCTCATCCGATACCACCACCTCAGCACCTCATCCAATACCACCATCTCAGCTCCTCATGTGGTACCAGCTTCGTGCCTATTCCGATAATACCTTTGCATTGGTCAGGTACCCATAGTCATGACTATGTTCATTAGGTACTAAACCCCTGTCTACAGTATTAGCGTGGTGAACGAGTATGATGGTGGTGATTTCAAGAAATCAGTTAGATGGAAGTATCCTTAGACATTTTGAGGATCACAATAGACTTCATCACTCATGCACTTTGTATCATGAGGATGAAGTCCATGCCTTGATATATGATATGATTCTCCAATTGTAATATTTTTAAAACAGTTGATAATTATCTTCAGACCTTGGTTATAACGACTCACCTTCTTTAAAAGAGATGTTGTGTAGATGATAGGGACTAAGACGTAGTAAGTAGAGAATGATACACATTGTTATTCTAAGAAATGAAATGTTGAACTGTTGATTCACTCGATCAATTGAAAGAAAACAAATGCTATTTTGTGCAATTCATGGGTATGCGTAAAGTGTTTAGTATGCAATTTCTTTAGAGGCACCTTGTTGGTTTGGAAAGGGCCCACTGCCCCAACTAAGGTAAGCCTCCATGTACATGTCTTTGTGTGTTCTGAGTTAATTGTGTAAGTGTGAAAACTTAATGGTTGTGTGTTACAAAATATTTTAATTGCATAAGATTTTCTAGGTACAATACAAATTTATTTGATTTTGAATCAGTGTGAGTAAATGGTTATACAGTGAACAAAGTAGATAATTCCATTTCCATTTCTGAATATTGATATTTAATTGATAAGAGTTCGATAAATGTGTGGGATTGTTAAGCAAGCAAATGTTATTATTTTGAATTTGTAATTGTGGTGTTCTTAGTAGGTACAGGAACCACAAGACTTCATATCTCACCTTCATGTTCCATATAATGAAGTCTTTCAATCATATTGACAGTTTCCTATATTAAAGAAGGTTTGATTGGAATTAGTAGAGTTATGATTGATTTCTTTCTAAGAGTGAATACAGTGGATTGTTGATTACTATTTTAATTGCTATAGGGAACAAGATCTGAGTTCATCTCTTCATTTGATGAGCCTATAATGAAAAAACTTGTCACCTAAGCAAGATACTTTTCAATTGAATGCTTGTCTGAGAGTTTTGTTATCAATTTTATATTATGGTTTGAAGTTGTGTGAAGAGTGTTATCGTTGAAGTGTGCCCAGATTTGCTTGCAAGTTGTTGTTAAGAGTAGTAGCTATAGATAACTAAGTAAAATTCCATATTTCCATTTCATGAGCTTGTAAATGGACAATCATTATCTGAGAAAGATGTTTTGAATGCATGATTGTTAATATTTTGTTTGCAAGTTTTTCTTTCTGAATTGAGTGGAGAATGTTATTTGAAAAAGTGTGAAAACATAGAATTTTTTTATTGATTGTTTTTTGATTGAGCTATACTCATCATACATAGATATAGCACCTGTTTATGGCACATATAGTGTAAAAACTCTATTGATTACAAATCCCAATCGATAATTTATGTTTGGTAATATATTATGCATATAATTGCACCAACATTTTCACGTCGTTGCCGGGGAGTTGTAAACGATAATAGGTAGTATTTGAATCAGATTGATTTAATGGTTTTGGATTGGTTTTATGGATGAACTAAGGGAGAATACAAGATGGTAAGACATGAGGGAAGAGCCCACGCATCCACTTTGGTGGGGTTGCTACAAATTTAGGTTGTCATCTCTTCTTTTAATGCAGGTGTGTTTTTCCTTCTTTTATGAAAAATTGTGTTTTCATGATGGGCTAATTTTTGCAAATCAATAACCTGGTGACAACAAGGAGTTCAATTTTGGTGTGTTTTATTCTTGCAAATAGTTTTAATTTCTTAGTTTTAAAATTCAAATATTTAATGATAAATCATTTTTGGGGTGTTGTAAGAACCCTCGAGTACTAATTTGTGTTGCAAGACAAGGATCATAAACTAGCTAGATTAATTCATGGATGACCAAGATCTTGAATATTCTTCCTCCAAAAAACTTTCTCACATTCTAGCAGCAACTGGGATATCCTCCTGTCAAGAAGAGCATATCTTGACAACATTCAGGAATTTAGTTGTCTCTCCACAAGAAGATTTAGAAGTCCCTTCGGATTCCTACTGTCAATTTGTTGAGGAGACTAAAGAATCATGGATAGAATTAAATGGAGAGCAACCATTGGAACCTAAGATTGAGGAGTCCTTAGCATGCCTCTCAGCAGATCCTATATGTACTCCTAATACCAATCATCTTGAAGAAGATAATCTACGTAGCATGGAAATGTAGGACATGTTGTGTGACAAAAACAAAGAAGGGAAACTAGAATATATTGATCCTATTGAAAGATGGCTCCAATTAGTTCTTAGGTCACACTACTCTTTTACTTTTCATTATCATTTGATCTCATCATCAAAGAAGTTGGTCCTTCATACTACGGTATGCATTAAAATTTATATTTTAAACCTGAGTATGAATATATTTCTAACCTTGTTACACACATGGCTTCACTGAAAGTATTCCTATACTTGAAGGACATTTTATTTTGTTCAATCAAATTAGGATAGTAAATAAATAAATAAATGTTGCATATAAGTGCAATGAAACCTATCTTTCATACTTTTTATAAATGAGAATGTTTAAAGTTAACAAAGGAATCAATTTAAGATCTTGTGTTCCTCTAGTAGATTTCTTTCTAAAAGTTATGATGATTTTGTTTGGAATTTTATGAGAAGGGAATCTGTTTATCCTCTGAATGCACACATAATACTGAAAGGGTTTCAAAAGAGGAGAAGGAATCCTTGTCAACTGTTAAGAACCAAATATCAATATAACATAGAAAGAACCTCAGAATAAGTACTCAATGCCTTGAAAAAGAGAGAGCTTCAGATAATAAGCCTCTTCGAGGGGGAAACCTCCTTATACCCACATAAATGTACAATTCCAAGATGATTCAAAATGAAAATGTCTCCTTGGTATATATATAGGAGACTAGGAGGTATAATTACAACAATTGAAATAAAGCCGACATAAATAAAATAATATTACTAATGTAATATGTCATAATTAAGGGGTAATGAGCCATTATTTAGGGCTTAACATGCCCCTCCCCTTGAGACAAGTGTTGTCCGCAATGCTTGAGTAACTCCAGATGCTTATGTATAAAAGACTCATCTTCCCAAGTGGAATCTTCAGCCAGTAGTTTCCTCCATTCAATGAGATACTCTAAAATGGATCTATTCCTCAACTGGCGAATTATTGTGTCAGTGATGGCTTAAGGCTCCAATATGATTTTTCCTTCCTCATCAAGTTCTAGCAATATAGTTTGAACTGGGATCTTGTCACCTCTAACCTTGTTTAAGCATGAAACATGGAAAACTAGGTGTACTCATGAAGATGCAGACAACTCCAATTTGTATGCCATAGTACCAATCTTTTGCAATACCTTATAAGGGCCATAGTAATTTGGTGATAATTTATTATCCTTCTTAGCTTGCTTGAGGGACACCTATTTGTATGGTTGTAGTCTTAAAAACAACCAATCTCCTACTTCAAAACTTATTTCACTACGATGTTGATCTGCTTGTTGTTTCATGCGATTATGTTCCATGGTTAGGTTGTCCTTTAATATCTGGAGAACTTGTTGTTGATGCTCAATGTGATCTTCCACTGCTTGAACCTTAGATTTTTCTTTTAGAGAAGAAGTGATGGAAGGAGGGTGGTATCCATAGAGTGCCATAAATGGTGTC
>SNQJ01S0063754.1:25409-46294 GCA_010110895.2 Picea sitchensis | reverse complement strand
ATGAAAATGTCTCCTTGGTATATATAGGAGACTAGGAGGTATAATTACAACTAATGGCCTAAAGCCGACATAAATAAAATAACATTACTAATATAATATGCCCCAACTAAGGGGTAATGAGCCAATATTAGGGCTTAACAGACTCATCACAGGGAGTGGTTCTCTGAATATGAAAAATACGATGGTGGTGATGTATTCCTAGGAGATGACTCAACAACCAAAATCATGGGACATGGAAGGATTAAGTTGCTGCTAAAAGATGGAAGGATTAGAAATCTCCCAGGGGCTCTAAACATTCCAAAACTAGCCAGGAGCCTAATATCTATAAGAAAGTTGGATGATGCAGGAGTGAATACTGTATTTGGAAAGAATACTTGCAAGATGGTACGAGGAGCAATGGTGTTGATGAGGGGAGTTCGGTGTGGAACTCTATACAAGTTGTTGGGAAGAACTTATACTAATGGGTATAACATTTTGGTTGTACCTGAGTGGAGAAATGAAGGAGACAAGCCCAATATTGTCCCAGAAAAGAAGACCATGTCGTGGCATCAAATACTGGGGCATATTGGAGAAAAGGGCCTTCGAACACTACATGGTAAAGGTATGGTTGAAGGTATGGATAATTGCACTCTGGATTTTGATTTTTGTGAACATTGCATATATGGTAAACAAAATCAAGTAAGATTCCCATATGGTGCTACGAGAGAAAAGGGAATCTTAGAGTTGATACACAGTGATGTGCTTGGACCTGTGCCTGTTCCATCACTGAGTAAGTCTGTGTATTATGTTCCATTCATAGATGATTTCTCAAGGAACAAAAGGATTTATTTTCTTAGAAATAAATCTAAAGTATTTGATAAATTTAAAGAGTTTAAGTCTCTCGTAGAAAATCAGACAGAGAAGAAAATAAAGGTATTGAGAACATATAATGGTGGATAATTTCGTGGAAATGAATTCAAATAATTCTATAAGAAGTGTGGTATAGAAAGGAAGAAGACTACTCCATACACTCCTCAGCAGAATAGAGTTTTAGAAAGGATGAACATGACACTGATGGAAAAAGCAAGGAGCATTCTCAGCAGTGTCGAGTTAGGACAAGAATTCTCGGTGGAGGTAGTGGGTATAGCATGTTACCTGGTCAATCGATCACCCTCATCAACATTGGATGATAAAACTCCACACGAGGTATGGACTGGAAAGAAAATCTCTCTTCAACATCTTAGAGTGTTTGGTTGTGATGCGTATGTACATGTTCCAAAGGAAAATAGGAGTAAGCTGGATAAAAAGGCTGAAAAGTGTATCTTTATTGGTTATAAAGATGGTGTGAATTATTATAATCTTTGGAACCCAAAAACTAAGAAGATTGTTTACAGTTGGTATGTTGTTTTTAGAGAGGTAAAAGATGTGTCCAAATAGGAATTCCTACCAAGGCAAGACGAACTTGAGAAAATAGAGCTAGAGTTGGATGATGCAAAATCTGAATCATCTGAAGAAGATGAAGTAGAAGAAGAAGAAGAACCTCATACCCTAGTATTGAGGAGATCAATGAGAGAAAGAAGGAAACCAGAAAGTTATATTCCACCTGATTTCTATTCCAATTTTGCTTTATCTATTACTGATGATGATCCCAGAACTATCAGAGAAGTAATGAATTCAGAGGATAGTAAAATCTGGAAGCAGTCCATGGTTGAATAAATGGATTCCCTAGATAAGAATGATGCATGGGATATAGTTGAGTTGCCAACTGGAAGAAAATCTATTGGTAGAAAATGGTTGTTTAAGAAGAAGTTTAATGAAGAAGGAAAAGTGGAGAAAAACAAAGCTCGATTAGTAGCAAAAGGTTATTCCCAGGTAGAGGGAATTGACTTTGGTGAGATTTTTTCTCATGTTTCTAAGTTAACTTCTATTATATTTATTTTATCTATTGTTTCTTCTTTTGATCTTGAAGTGGAATGGATGGATGTGAAGACAACATTCCTACATGGGGATCTCGAAGAAGAAATCTACATGAAGCAGCCAGAAGGCTTTGTAGTGAAGGGAAAGAAAGAGATGTTCCATAAGCTAAAGAAGTCACTATATGGTCTGAAGCAATCTCCTAGGATGTGGTACCAAAATTTTGACACATACATCCTCAGATTGGGATTTGTGAGAAGCATGGTTGCTCACTATGTATATTCCAAGCATGTTGGTAATCACTTCATTTATGTAGTGTTGTATGTTGATGACATGTTGTTGGTAGGAAATAGCATGGATGTTATCAAGGAGGTGAAATCACAACTATCGTCCAAATTTGACATGAAGGATCTCGGTGCTGCTAACTTCATTCTAGGAATGGAGATTAAAAGAGATCGTGCAAACAAAAAACTCTGGTTGAATCAGAGAAAATATGTTGAGATGATATTGCAGAGGTTTAATATGCATGGAAGTAAACCAGTCAAGGTTCCTATTCCTATAGGTGTAAATTTATTTGCAGATCAGTGTCCCAAGACACGGGAAGAAGAAGAGGACAGGTCCCATGTTCCATATTCCAGTGAAGTTGGTAGTTTGATGTATGCAATGGTATGTACTAGACCAGACATTGCACATGAAGTGGGAGTTTTGAGAAAGTATATGTCAAAACCAGGGAAGGAACATTGGACAACAATAAAGAGGGTCTTCAGGTATTTGCATGGCACTACCAATTATGGATTGTGCTACCAAGGAGAACCAGGATTGGAAAGAGTGGTGGACATACATGGATTTGTTGATGCAGACTGGGCTGGAGATATGGATTGTAGAAGATCTACAAGTGGGTATGTGTTTAACCTATTTGGAGGAGCAATCGGTTGGATGAGCAAAAGACATACTGTAGTGGTACTCTCAACTGCAGAAGTTGAATACATGACAGCCACTCATGCAAGAAAGGAAGCAGTATGGTTACAAATATTGTGTTCAGGTATTGGGTTGGTACAACAAGCAATGAGATTATATTGTGACAGTTAGAGTGAAATATTCCTGGCAAAGAACCCATCTTATCATTCAAAGACAAAGCATATTGATGTTCAGTATCACTTTGTGAGAGACATGGTTGAAGAAAAGAAGGTGTTGCTGGAAAAGGTTGACATTTTGAAGAATGTTGAAGATTCATTGACAAAGTCTGTGAGCACATAAAAGTTCTCCTGGTGTAGAGTAACAATGGGCATTGTTGTCATGGATTGTTGACTATATAATCATGTGGACCCCTAGATGCAAAGAAAACAACAAGTGGGAGAATGTTGGGTATGTGTTATATTATTTGCATGTGTGTGTGTGGACGCATCAGATTTGACAACCGTGTCTGACGATCCCTCTAGTAGTTCTCTTTGTGTCGTGTGTGTCGGGCGCTTCCTAGGGGGGTCCTAGAGGGGGCCAAGTATGGCCCCCCTTGGTTACGCACAAGTTTGGGGCAGCGCCCCGAATTTTTTTGTTGGGATCACCTGGTTGCATTAAGCACCCAAACTAGGGTGGGGCCCACATGACTATTTTTGGGTGCATGTCTATTTTTATTATCCCTTAATTTAGATGGACATTAAACTGTAATCTATTCTCAATGTGGAATTAAAATAGTTAAATGAAGTGGAAAATCAGTTAGCTAAGTTAATTTCAAGTTAGAGGTTGGTTGGTGGGACATGCAAAGTAATTCTAGTTGTAACAAAGTTTAAATTGTAGTGGTGCATGATTTGGTGCAAGTTGTAAACAATTTAACTCATTTAAGTGAGTTAAACTCAGTTGTGATAGTTGTAATTGAAGATACACTAGTGAGAGATTCAATGAATTAAATATTATTTAATTCACAATCAATAATCTCACATGAAACTGAGGATTTAATATTATTAGTTTCATGCATGTTAGATATAGTGCAGACCCAGTTGAGTTCTAGGTGAAAGGGAAGTTGACTATCAATTGTGACACTATCTACTTCGCACATGCAGGCAAGATTGCATTCATTCAAGGATTTGCCAATTTTTGTATGATAGTGTGAGACAATTAGCTCATGTACTGAGAGATCTTGTGAGAAGAGTTTTGTATATAATTTTTTGATGATCCATGAGATAATATAAAATAGAACATAGTGGGGTTTTTAGTTGTAAGCTTTCCCCGAGAAATTATCAGTGTTGTGTGTGATTGATCTTTCTTCATGCTTATGTGATTGGCGATTTTGTTTTTAATTCTGAAAAGATTTTTAGAAGAGATTCAATATTTAAATTTAGAACATTGTTAGATAAGGTGAATCTAATATATGCATACATATTTTATAATTTCTACATGGTATCAGAGCACAGAAAATTTCAGAAGTGAAGCAGGAGCTGATTTTGTGACTGGATAGAATTCGAATTTGTAGAAAGACTTTCTTGGTGTTACCACTGATTCAAGATCGAAATGGCTTTCAATGGCTTCAGGTTAGAGTATGCACTCGAGGTCAGCTCGAACTACATTTCTTGAAAGGACAAGATGGAGGAAGTACTCGAACGCAATGGCTTGAACAAATTCATTGACAAAGATGTTCCTAAGCCAGATGTTGCAAATATTGATGCATGGAAAAAGAAAGTGGAAAAGGCAAGGAGGATCCTGTTGGAGGGAGTACGAGACCACATTGTCTCAAGACTCCATGGGAAATCCACACCATATGCAATGTGGAAGGTTTTGACGGATCTATTCCAAAGCAGCAACAACCATAGGAAATTGGTGCTCAAAGATAAATTCAGGAAGATCAAGATGGAGAAGGGCGACTCCATTCCAAAATATCTCATGAAGTTTTTCGAATGTCGGGATGAGCTAGGAAGTGTGGGAATAGAATTCGTTGATGATGATTTGGTGAGCTTGGATCTCTTAGGACTTCACAAGAGTTGGCACAGTTATCAAGACTCTGTCAATGGAAGGGAAAATTGCCAGATTGGGAACGACTATGATTGGATTTTGTGTAGGAGGGGTTTAGGAGGACCATCAGAGATGGATATTCTTCTAAGAATGAAGATGAATAAGATTGTTATTTTGATGCCAAGGTGAGGAACGGGAAGGGAAAGAAATTTCCTTCAAAATCAGAGTCCAAAGAAAATAAGCATGACATGTCCAAGGTGAAGTGTTTTCACTGTCACAAACATGGGCATTTTGCTACTAACTTTCCACAAAAGAAGAAGAACAAGAAGGTTGTTGGATTTGCAGTTGGTGAGGCCTTGTCTTGCAATTTGACCTTGACTTCTCATTGATCGCATGCATGGTCTCGAGTGCATTGGGATCGGTTTGGTATTTGGATAGTGGCGATTCCTTTCACATGACGGGAGATAAGGAAATTTTCAGTGACTTGGAGGAGAAAGATCTCCAGATGCATATTGATATGGGCGACGACGATCGATATAGTTCTACTGAGATTGGTACCATTACCTTTCAGAGGGAGTCATTTAAACCATTTCAATTAAAATATGTAATGCATGTAGCAGGTCTGAAGAAACATTTGGTCTCAGTCACAATGTTGGAGGACAGAGGCTATGACATTGTTTTTAGTGATGGAAAATATTTCCTGTGACATAAAACAATGGGTCAAGCCAAGAGGATAGGGATTTGAGTTAAGAATATCTACAAGATGGAGGTAGATGGCTGCACTACCATGATGGGCAAGGAATAAAAAGTGGTGAGCCGAGATGAGGGAGAATTATGGCACAGGCGATTGGGCCATCTTCATCATGGAGACTTGAAAGTCATGCAACAAATATCTACTGGACTTCCAATGGGAACACTTGCTCAGTTAGATCAGTGCAAGGGTTGCACCATGGGTAAGTATGTAAATACCACCTTTCATGAGAAGGAAAACTGAGCTTCGGGGATCCTTGCAAGAGTTCACACAAACGTGTGTGGACCATTCTCGGTTGCTTCAACAGTAAAACATAAGTACTATGTAATCTTTGCTGATGACTTTTCTCATAAATGATGGATCTTCTTCATGCAGAAGAAAGATACAACATTCTCTAAGTTTTGTGAGTTTAAGGCATTGGTGGAGAAAGATTTGGGGAAGCAAGTGAAGGATATTAGGAGCGATAATGGTGGAGAATACATCTCTAATCAATTCAAGAAATTTTGCAACAAAGAAGGAATTCGAAGAGAACTCATAGTGCCTCATAACCCACAACAAAATGGGGTTGCAGAGAGGAAGAATAGAATGATCATGGGTGTAGCACGAGTGATGTTGCATGATCAGGGCCTACCAATACATTTCTAGGAAGAAGCATGCAATACTGCGGTTTATGTGAAAAACCGTTGTCATCATAGAGTACTTGGCATGAGTACACCTAAAGAAGCTTTCACTGGTAAGAAACCTGATGTTTCACACTTTAATATTTTTGGCTCATCTGTTTATGTGCATGTGACCAAGGACACCAGGAAGAAGGTAAAACCAACTGCTGAAGTTGGGATTTTTGTGGGGTACACAGAAAAACCCCATAATTATCATGTGTATTTTCCAAACAGAAGAATCACTGTTGTACGATGGGATATAAAATTTGATGAGGAGAAATCCATGTGGTTGTCCCTTGAGAGGGAGTTGGACTTGAATGTAGAGGAGGAATTGTTGGCTCCCAAAGATGAGGCTCAAGATGTGGATCAGCCACATGAGGAGTTTCATGGAGTGGAGGAAGCCACTCATGCTGAGCCATCCATCAGAAATGGAAGAAAGAGCACCAAGAAAGATGATAGATTGAGACTAGATGTTGCACAAAATGTATAAGCCCCTACTTCACTGCGTAGAAAGAGACAATCTCCTGATCTATTTAGTAGATACATGGCTCTCATGAATGAACCATATTCATTCCAGGAAGCAGTTCAGGATCCCACTTGGTTTGATGCAATGGTGGAGGAGTATGACTCCATTGCCAAAAAAAGTGCATGGGAAATTGTCCCAAGACCTGTTGACAAATCCGTGGTAGGTTTGAGATGGATCTACAAGGTAAATCAAGATGTTGATGGGACTGTGGAGAAATACAAGGCCAAATTTTTGGCCCGGGGCTTCTCACAGATCAAGGGGATAGATTATGATGAGACCTTTGCACCTGTCGCAAGGTACTCTTCCATAATATCCATCCTTGCACTCTCAACGTAAATGGGCTGGTGCATTCATTAGATGGATGTGAAAACTGTGTTTCTCAATGGGATCATTAACGAAGAGGTGTACATAGAGCATCCTGAAGGTTTCGAGATCTTCAATAGTGAGTCGCATGTGTGCCTCAAAAGAGTATTGTATGGGCTGAAGCAAGAACCTCGTGCTTGGTACACTCAGATAGACAACTATTTCACTGGACTGGGCTTCACCAAAAGTGAAGCAGATGAAAACCTGTACCAGATTGTTGTTAAGGGTAAGCTATTGATCATTGTTCTTTATGTTGATGATCTAATTTTGAATGGTGATGAGAAACTGATACACTCATGCAAGGAGGATCTTGCAAGGGAGTTTGAAATGAAGGATATGGGMCTCCTTCATTATTTCCTTGGATTGGAAATTTGGTAGCGGGATGGTGAAATTTTTGTGTCTCAAGGCAAGTATGCAAAGGAGATATTGGGTAAGTTTAACATGGAGAGCTGCAAACCCATGGATACACCTCTTCCAGGAAACTGGAGGAAAGAGGATGCTACTTCTAGAGAGGTAGTGGATGCTACTGTCTATCAATAGTTAGTGGGTTCGCTAATGTATGTAGTGAACACAAGACCAAACATTTTATATGTGGTTAACTAGCCGAGTCAAGTTATGGTTAAGCCTACCAAGCTCTTTTGGAAGGCGAGGAAGCATGTCCTAAGATACCTGAGGGGCACATCAGAGTATGGCCTATGGTACAGATAGACAGATGAAGTGAATTTGCTTGTCTTCACAGATGCAGATTGGACTGGCAGTCCATCGGATAGAAATAGCACATTAGGAGGGATCTTTAGTATTGGGTCTACAACATTTTCTTGGTACAACAAGAAACAAAGATCTGTGGCACTTAGTTCAATAGAAGAGAAATACATGGAAGAAAATCAAGTTTCATGAGAGGCTATATAGATGAGAAAGATCTTGGTTGATTTGTTTGGTTCTTAGATGGATCTGACAGTGATTCATTGTGATGATCAGAGTTGCATTAAACTCTCGATAAATACTATGTTTCATGATAGGTCCAAGCATATAGATATCCGATACCATTATCTCAGAGATTGTGTGCAAAGGAGGATCATGTTTCTTCAGTACATTCCCATAGAAGATCAATATGAAAATATTCTGACGAAGGCGCTCACCAAGAGCAAATTCGAATACCATAGAGATAGGATCGGGGTGAAGGATAATATGTTTCTTGTTGAGAGGGAGTGTTGATATTAAACAATAATATTCAACACCGACACCTAGTGCATTAAGAACCTGGTTTCATTAAGCATCTAGATGCATTAAGAACCCAAACTAGGGTGGGGCCCACAAGACTATTTTTGGGTGCATGTATATTTTATTATCCCTTAATTTAGATGGACATTAAAGTGTAATATATTCTCAATGTGGACTTGAAATAGTTAACTGAAGTGGAAAATCAGTTAGCTAAGTGAATTTTGAGTTAGAGGTTGGTTGGTGGGACATGCAGAGTAATTCTAGTTGTAACAGAGTTCGAAGTGCAATGGTGCATGAGTTGGTGCAATTTGTAAACAGTTTAACTCAGTTGTGCTAGTTGTAACTAAAGATACACTAGTGAGAGATTCAATGAATTAAATATTATTTAATTCACAATCAGTAATCTTACATGAAACTGAGGATTTACTATTATTAACYGCATGCATGTCATATCCGGTGGAGACCCAATTGAGTTCTAGGTGAAAGGGAAGTTGACTATTAGTTGTGACATTATTCGCTTCGCACAAGCAGGTAAGATTGCATTCATTCAGGGATTTGCCAATTTTTATATGAWAGTGTGAGACAATTAGCTCATGTACTGAGAGCTATTGTGAGAAGAGTTTTGTATGTAATTGTTTCATGATCCATGAGATAATATACAATAGAAGATCGTGGGGTTTTAAGTTGTAAGCTTTCCCCRGGAAATTATMTGTGCTGTGTGTGATTGATCTTTCTTCATGCTTATGTGATTGGCAATTGTGTTTTTAATTCCACAGAGATTTGTAGAAGTGATTCAGTATTTAACTTTAGAACATTGTTAGATCGGGTGAATCCAATATATACATACATATTGTATAATTTCTACAAATTCGTTATGAGAACCTTGGCCACTATCCTATAATCATATTAGAGTCACATCCAACATAGGCAAGGAAGTTTATATTGTATAGAAGGTTACTTAAAAAATAGAACTTAGGAGTTGAAGAAGGGTGGAACGTCAGGGAATGCTTGATCAAGTGAGGAGTACCATCAATTTTGAAATTTTTCATATCATTGTTGCATGAGGACATGAAATGACTTAAGCATGGGGGAAATGTTGAGTCTACATTTTGACACCTCTTTTACTCTATATTATCCTCTATCTGAGTCAATTTTACCTCTCACATGTGAATATGTTGTCTATTTCCTCTAAAAACCTACTCTATGACCTTGTCCATGTGCATAGAAAGGTAACCTATGTTAAAACATGATTTGTTTGATTTTCTTGATTAAATTGGGTTAAATGGTTGATTATTTATTCTCCTAAGTAATTTGACTCTTAAGCAGCTCCATCCTATACTGCAACAATCGCTTGATCTGGTACTCTACAGGATCCGATACTCCAATGATCTGGTACTCCACTGGATCTGATACCTTGCCTGATCCGGTACCAATATTCCTCCTAATCCAGTACTCTACAACTCTTCGTCTGGTACCAGCACAACGCCTATTCCGGTACCAGCACAACGCCTCATCCGATACCACCAGCTTAGCTCCTCATCCAGTACCACCAGCTTAGCGCCTCATCCGCTACCACCAACTCAGTGCCTCCTCTGCTACCAGCATCATGCCTATTCCAGTACTACCTTTGTGCTGGTCCAGTGCCCATAGTCGTGACTGTGTTCATCGGGTACTAAACCTTTGTCTACAGGATTAGCGTGTTGAACGAGTATGCTTATGGTGATTTCAAGAAATCAGTTGGATGGAAGTATCCTTAGATAGTTTGAGGATCATGATAGACTTCATCACTCATGCACTTCGTGTCATGCAGATGAAGTCCATGCCTAGAGATATGATATGATTCTCCAATTGTAATATTTTGAAAATAGTTGATAATTATCTTCAGACCTTGGTTATAATAGCTCACCTTCTTTAAAAAGGATGTTATGTAGATGATAGGGAGTAAGAAGTAGTAAGTAGAGAATGATACACATTGTTATGATGAGAAATGAAATGTTGAACTGTTGGTTCACTTGATCAATTGAAGGAATACAAATGCTATTTTGTGCAATTGATGGGTATGCATAAAGTGTTTTAGTCTACAGTTTCTTTAGAAGCACCTTTTTGGTTCAGCAAGGGCCCACTGCCCCAACCAAGGTAAGCCTTCCTGTACATGTCTTTGTGTGTTGTGAGTTAGTTGTGTAAGTGTGAAAACTTAATAGGTGTGTGTTGCAAGTGATTTTAAATGCATAAAATTTTCTAGGTACAATACATATTTATTTGATTTTGAATCAATGTGAGTAAATGGTTATACAATGAACATAGTAGATAATTCCATTTCCATTTTTGCAGATTGATATTTAATTGATAAGATTTCGATAAATGTGTGGGATTGTTAATCAAGCGATTTTGAATTTATAATTGTGGTGTTCTTAGTAGGTACATGAACCACGAGACTTCATCTCTCACCTTCAAGTTCCATATAATGATGTCTCTCAACATATTGATTGTTTCCTATATTAAAGAAGGTTTGATTGGAATTAGTAGAGTTATGACTGATTTCTTTCTAAGAGTGAATAAAGTGGATTGTTGATTATTGTTTTAATTGCTACAGGGAACAAGATATAAGTTCATCTCTTCATTTCATGAGCCTATAATGAACAAACTTGTCACCTAAGCAAGAGCCTTTTCAATTGAGTGTTTGTCTGAGATTTTTGTTATCAATTTTATCTTCTGGTTTGAAGTTGCGTGAAGAGTGTTATCGTTGAAGTGTGCCTAGATTTGCTTGTGAGTTGTTGTTAATAGTAGTAGCTGCAGATAACGAAGTCAAAGTCCATATTTACATTTCATGAGTTTGTAATGGACAAGTCATTATCTGAGCAAGATGTTTTGAATGCATGATTGTTAATATTTTTTTTGCAAGTTTTTCTTTCTGAATTGAGTGGAGAATTTTATTTGAAAAAGTGTGAAAACAGAGCATTTTGTTATTGATTGTTTTTTTTATTGAGCTATACTCATTAGACATAGATAGACCACCTATTTCCGACACATATAGTGTAACAAATCTATTGATTACAAATATTGGTCGATAATTTATGTTTGGTAATATATTATGCATATAATTGCACCAACACTGGACAAGTTGGTTTTTCAATTTTCTCTTATTTTGGGAGTTCATACTTTTTATGAGTCTTTTTTATTCCCCTGTGCTACAATTTAACAATTTTTATTGCAGAAATGGACTATCTTTCATTATGGTATCAATTCAACAATAGGTAATTTTTCAAAACCTAGAATATAGGATTAGGGTCGTGATTTCCCTTCTTCACTGCATTCCTTTTTCCACCACTTATTCCTCTCCTTACACCATAAGTTCAACCCCATCTGAAATGCCACATTATCCCTTCCATTATTTTCATATTGTATTTTGGGTGGTAGAGCCTACTTCTCATGGGAATCCTAGAGTAGCACCTATCACTATCATTCAATGCCTATGATGTATTTTTAGGACCCGAGAACCCTCCATAGTGCTTTATTTTCTTAAATTGATCCACATTCACTCTCTTTCTACATCTTTTCTATCCTTCCCGGAGGAGGTTCTCACCATTTTTTTTGTTGTTTAAATGGTCTCACTTTATTGATGCTTTTGTCTTGCTACTTATTTCTACTACACCATTTATTTCTTCCATTTCTTATTGCACCACAACCATGTTTGATCGTTAGCCATCTATTTTCTCCCATTTTACAAACTCCCCTAAACGAGAACTATTGTTATGAGTGGGCATCATTTTCCATGTCCTTTTGCAGTCCATTTATTAAGTCATGTTCCATGTGCTTAGAAATTCATCACATACCACTTGTTCTCTCCATTCGAGCATACTCTTACGCCTTTGTCATGATCAGTAATAAACCATGACAAAGGTACACCCTAGAGTATTATTTTTCCTTTCATACTCTCTAAACATGAATGACAAGCGAGAATTCACTTTCATGGGCTCATTAAATCCACAAGATCATATATGGATCTTTCTTTAGGATATTTCCAAATTCCTTAAATATCGAAGAGACCATCGAGCACCATTCTTCTCCCTAGGCTCGAAAATAAATCCACAGGTGAGCATATAGAGCATACTTCCATTTTATTTCATGCTCATTCAAACATGAAAGAAAGAAAAATAATGGGGGGGTTTTCAATCTAGTCATCTTTACAAATGACAATCGTCCATCAAGTCTCCCTTGAACATCACACCTTTTTTGTATCTATCTATGGAAATTTGGCTATCCATTGTCTCTGAGTCATTACCATATCTATGAGTTCTCAAACTTCGTCGATTGGTTACTCTTACAGTCATCCATGGTGAGTGTTTTGGTCATTATCGAGTCAATTCTTCCAGTTCAAGTCATTTGTCATGACATTTTGTTCAAGGGAAGTTGGCCTATGTTGACCACTTCTATTCCTTCAACCCATTTTTCTTAGTCATCCTTGAGACATTTGTGCTCTACTATTACACTTTGCACACCATATACCTTTGTATGTTTTGTGTCAATTGATGGGGGATACATCAAGTCCCTCCTTTGAAGGATTTCATCTGATTGACACCAGATCATTATCCAAGATTGAAATCTAGAAACCCGTTAGTACCTTGGTACTTTGATGCAGGACCATCGCCAACAAATCAAGCACAAAAGAAGAAGGACAAATGGATATGCACCAACTCACATTTTGAGAATGTTTTGAATTTGAAAAGATAAAACATTAATGTAATATCTGGGAAATATATGTTTGCTTTTATGGTTTGGAGATTGTAATGCAAATCATGAGCAGTTTCTCTCATCTGTTTGTTGGAGGCATTATTGTAATGAATGTAAAGTAGTTGTAGACTTTATTTTGATTTGATAGCTTAGAGATGTAGGAGGGAAAACTCTAGAAATCTCCCGCATATGTATTGTAATGTATTCATTATTCTCATTCGAATGGTAAGAGCTAAAGAAGCAAGAAGAATAGGAGAGAAGAACATAGATTGTAGAAGATTGTATAAGCACATAGTTGTTTCTATTGAACCCATGTACATATGCACTTGGATTAATATAAGAAAGCTTTGATCCAAACTCATGGTGTTATGAATTTTGTTTACATCTATTGAATGGTATGTTTACAGTTTTCTTATATTCTCCGTTATGCATTTGTTTCAATGTTGTGTGTATGTATGATTTCATGTTGAATGTATGAAGTCTGTGAGAGGGAGAGTATGAGTTTCAATTGTTTCTCATCCTAATAATTCCTACAAGGAATGAAACAAGGGTCTGGAAGGAGTGCATTGACAAGTTCTGAGTCTTACCTCAAAAAATATCAGGAGAGATATCGTTGTTCTCATACCAGCAGGAGTGCAAGTATATCATAGAGTCRTGAAAGGTGTGCATAGGCGAGTTGAAGTCTTAGAATTTTCAAACCCAGTGAGTGGTTGAAGAGATTCTGTAGAGAGGAGTGCACAGAGTTGGAGAGTTYAGATAATCATAGATTATCGTGAAGCCGCAAGGAGTGTGGGAAGAATCCCCTGAAATCATTGAGTTTGCATCAAGAATCAAGCTCAGGAGGGATAGAGACTTCAAAGCGTTCGAAGGGAAGACAAGGGTTGAAGTCACCTTGTAGAAATAAAGTTTAGAAGGAGGCATCGAGTTATTTGGTCAGGAGAATCGAGAACTTGAATGAACGGTTGAAATTATTGGAGGGAGAATTATCGATTCGCCGTGGACTGTTAAATCCAGTGGATCAGTGGATAATTTAAGGTTGAGTGTCTATCAACACTCATAATCTTAGGAGGAATAGTCATCGTTAGGTATCGAACAATGAGATTCGTTGATCTTGCGATTTCAGATTTCGACACTTCGAGAGTTGGAGTGTGGAAAAGTTTGTGACTTGGAGGTCCTGAGTTACGAAATCCTGATACGCAAAATTTCGATACAATCTGGACCGTCAGATCATGGGAAGTTCAGGGCCATTGATTTGAGGAGAAAAAGTTGCAATTTTGGACTTCGGGAAAGGGATAAGAGGTTGCATCATGAACTCATGAGTCACGAAATCCTGATGCACTCAGAGGTGGACCCCAGGACATGACTAAGGTCATATGGTTGAAGAATAAGGGAGGAGCTAGTTGAAGATCCGTTAGCCCATTTTAGGATTTTAGGAGACAAAGGAGTTAGAGGAGATCAACAACAAAAATCATGAAGTCGTAAAACCCGAAACTCGTTTTCAGGTAAAGGTCATCATCACGTCATTTGGTCACATGGAGTGGAGGTTCACACCTTGTGCTTGTTCGTGCAGGCATAAACTCTAGAAGGACTTGTGGTTACAAGTGTGAAGGTTCCTGTGGGAACTAAAGATCCATTCCAACTCAAGGGAATAGAAAGATCCAAGACCAGGAGGTCATGTAGAGCCTGCTGAGGTAGGGGTGCTGCATCATGTGGTATCAAAGCCTACAATCATTTTTTTCTGTAAGCAAGGGAGACAAAAGGAAATTTGAGATTTAAATTCTGCATGGAACATATTTAAATAATTCCGCCAAGAAGATGTCAAGAGAGACCCATGCCTGATCCAGCCATGGAAAGGGAAATGAGAGAACTTCGTGCTCTATTGGATGCTATGGAGACAACACAAAGATGAACAACTGATACTAGAGATGTCAGTGAGGCCGAAAGCAAAAATGAGGCTGGATCCAAAGAAGAAGTTGTAGCCGAAGATGTTGCAGAGGAATGTTTATTCAAAGTTGTTGCAAGAATAGGGGCCAGAGAAAAAATGGACATCCCGATGTATGAAGGCAACCTAGATGTTGAGGAGCTACTAGATTGGTTTAGAGCTCTGGATAAATACTTCGACTATGAGGATATCGAAGAAGACAAGAAACTAAAACATGATGACACTAGACTAAAAGGACATGAAACACTATGGTGGGATGAACAACAGGCTCATAGGCATTGCAAAGGCAAGAAAAGAATCAAAAGTTGGGATAGGATGGTAGCAAAGATGAAAGCCAAGTTTATACCTAGATATTACCAAATTAATCTATTTCAAAGAATGCAGAATTTGAGACAGAAGGGGATGATAGTGAAGGAATACACTGAGGAGTTTTACAGACTCAACATCAGGGCAAGTCATCATGAGAGTGATGATGAAAAAGTTTCCAGATACATGAATGGCTTGAGATATGAAATTCAAGATGAGATGAGCATGGTGACAATCAGAAATGTGGAAGATGCTTATCAAATTGCTTCAAAGGCTAAAGTAAAATTGGATCGAAAGAAAGGTCAAAGGGGCAGAGGTATAAGTCCAAGCAGAGGCAAAGAAATTTCCCAGGACAGAGTACATAAGCCCAAGGATGAATAAAATAAGCCTCATAACCACCCAGAAAGAGGAGGAAGCTCACAAGGAGGAAATTATGCCGATAGGAACACTTTTCCTCGAGCAAGAGGAAGAGGAAGAGGTAGAGGTGGTGAAATAAAGTGTTTTGTTTGTGGAAGGATCAGACACAAGTATTTTGAATGTCCCTATAGAAAAATATATGGAGGAGGTGAAGCTCACATTTCATAAGCACAGAGGCAAAATGTCGAGGCAGAAGATGCAGAAGGCAGAAGATCCTTAATGATGCGAAAAATTCTCTTGAAGCCAGAGAAGGAGATAGAGAATCCAGTCTAGAGGAACAATTTGTTCAGAACTGCTTGCAAGACCAAGGATAGGGTATGCAAGGTGATTGTGGACAGTGGAAGCACAACTAATATAGTATCCACAAAAATGGTGGAGAGACTGGAATTGGAGACAGTTTCACATCTGAGCCCATACAAGGTTTCGTGGTTCCAAAAAGGACATCAGGTAATAGTCACTAAACAATGTTTAGTTGAATTTAAGATAGGAGGATAAAGATATGAGATATTATGTGATGTTAATCCCATGTATGTCTGTAATATTTTGTTGGGGAGACTGTAGAAATATGACATAAATGTTGTTCATGATGGAAGAAACAACACATACACCTTGGAGAAGAATGGTAGAACACATATGTTGTTGCCAATTGAAGACAAGAAGGAGAAAGCAGAAAGCAGAAACAATATACTTCTCATGAGTGGGAAGGAACTTCTGGATGAAGTCAAGAAAGAAAAAGACATGCAGTTTGTTGTGGTAAGGAAACCTAGAGTCATCTTGACCAATACTTCGATAGATGATCTATCTGAGGAAATTTAGAAGATGCTTGAGAATTTCGCTGATATAGTGGTGGAAGATTTACCTTGTTCGTTGTCGCCCATCAAAAGTATAATCCATAATATTGACCTTATACCAGGAGTGATTTTACCAAACAAAGAAGCGTACAAATTGACGTCGCAGGAGAATGAAGAAGTTAAGAAGCAAGTCCAGGATTTGATGGACAAAGAGTTGATCAGAGAAAGATTGAGTCTGTGCGTTGTGCCAACAATGTTAAATCCAAATAAGTATGGTGGATGGAGAATGTGTACAAACTCAAGGGATATAAACAAAATCACCATCAGGTATAGATTTCCTTTACCGAGGATGGATGACTTAATGGATTTCTTGAGTGGAGCAAAGTTTTTTTCAAAAATTGATTTGAAAAGCGGATATCATCAAATTAGAATGAGGGAAGGTGATGAATGGAAGACAACATTCAAGATGAATGAAGGGTTGTATGAATGGCTTGTCACGTCATTTGGTTTGACGAATGTGCTAAGTAATTTTATGAGATTGATGAACGAAGTCTTGAAAGATTTCATTGGAAAATTTGTAATTGTGTATCTTGATGATATAGCAATCTTCAATAATATTGAGGAGGAACATTTGAGACATTTAACTCTAGTGATGAGGAGGTTGCAGCAAGTGAAGTTGATGATAAATCTGAAGAAGTCATCTTTCATGAAGAAAGAACTCATTTATTTGGGGTTTGTGATCTCTTCGAATGATTTGAAGATGGATCCTGAGAAGGTAAAGGTGATCAAAGAATTTACATCACCAAATAATATCTTTGAATTCAGAATCTTTCATGGATTAGCCATTTTTTACAGGAGGTTCATCATAAATTTTAGTGGAATTTCTGCACCAATGATGGACATAGTCAAGAAAAGACATAAATCTTTTCATTGGACAGAGAAAGCAGAGAAAAGTTTCAAGCCGTTGAAGGAGAAGATAATTGGAAAACCATTTTTGGTTTTGCCAGATTTCAGTAAAACATTTCAAGTGATATGTGATGCAAGTGGATTTGCGATTGGAGCAGTCTTAAGTCAAGACAATAGACTAGTTTCATACTTCACTGAGAAGTTGAATGATGCCAAGATGAAATATTCCACATATGATAAAGCATTTTATGCAATCATACAAGCACTGAAGAAATGGAGGCACTACTTGGTTCCAAAGGAGTTCGTTTTGTACAGTGACAACCATGCTTTACAATTTGTAGCTAGACAGGAAAAATTGAACCACAAACATGCAAAATGGGTTGAATTTATGCAAAAATTTACTTTTGTTATAAAGCACATTTCTGGAACTGCTAACAAGGTTGTTGATGCATTGAGAAAAAAATGTTTGATTCTGCAGGAGTTTTGTGTGAAGACCTTAGGTTTTGATAGCCTTAAGGACATGTACAAAGATGATTCATATTTTGGGGATGCTTATGAAGCATGTGAGAATCATGTTCTAAGAGATAGAAGCCAATGGATCGAATACTTAATTCAGGATGGATTATTATTCAAATGAAATCAGTTGTGTATCCCTAAGAGTTCTATGAGAGAGAATCTTCTAAAGGAAAAACATAGTGGGGGATTGGATGGAAATTTTGGCCATGATAAAACATTTGCACAAGTGAATAGTTTTTATTATTGGCCAAGGATGAGGATGGATGTCAAGAATTTTTTCATTAAATGTAGAATTTGCCAACACATAAAGGGGAAAAGATAGAATACAGGATTGTATCAACCGTTGCCAGTACCAGATAGTGCGTGGGACATGGTAAGAATGGATTTTGTGTTAGGGCTTCCAATGACTCAAAGAGGTTGTGATTCCATATTTGTGGTAGTCGACAGATTCTTAAAAATGGCACATTTCATTCCATGTCATAAAACCAGTGATGCAACACACATTGCAAACCTGTTTTTCGGAGAAGTTGTTTGACTTCATGGTTTACCAAAGAGTATTGTTTGAGATCGAGACACCAAATTTGTTGGTCATTTATGGAGGACACCATGGAAGAAGCTGGGGATAGAATTACCTTTTATCTCAGCATATCACCCTCCGATGAATGGACAGTCTGAGGTAGTAAATAGAAGTTTAGGGGACTTGTTGAGGATTTTAGTAGCTAAACATCAGAGTCAGTGGGATCAGATTCTGCCGCAAGAGGAATTTTCATATAATGACTCACCCAACTAGAGCACAGGACAAATCCCATTCCAGATAATGTATGGAATGCAACCAAGAGGCGTATCTAAGTTGAGAGACTTAGAGCAGCATGAGTTCAGAAGTGTTGGAGCAGAGGATTTTGCAACAGAGATGCAAGAGATCCACAGTAAGATTAAAGAGAGATTGCARTATTCTAACCAGGAGTATAAGCGTAGAGAATATCAACACTGAAGAGAGCTTCARTTCAAAGTGGGAGACTTAGTCTTAGTGCATATAAGAAAGGAAAGATTCCCAATGGGAACATATAATAAGATGAAAATGAAAATGATAGGACCGTGTAAAATTCTGAGAAAAATTGAGGCAAATGCTTATGAGATATAATTRCCAGATGGTGTGGGCATTTCACCCATATTAAACATAKCAGATCTATATCCGTACAGAGAATATGAAGTGAGAGGAGAAGAKAACCAAAAAGAAGTCCAGTGGGTCAAACAACTGCATGTAGCTAAAAATCCATAGATGGAAAAGATCATTGATCAAAGAAMTAGCAAGAAGACCAGGAGAAAGATGTATTTTGAATACTTGATAAATTGGAAGGGACACTCGATTGATGATGCCAATTGGGAAAGTGAAGCGGAGATCCAGAAACATGGACAAACGGTGCAGGAGCTCATGAACAAGAGTCCATGAAATTTTCAGTCAGAGGAGAATGATGTAGGAGCATCACCAGCAAAGCAAGCGCAAAAGCGAAAGGACAGCTGGATATGCACCAACACACATTTTGAGAACGTTTTTAATTGAAAAGATAAAACATTAATGTAATATCTGGGAAATATATGTTTGCTTTTATGGTTTTAAGATTGTAACGCAATGTAGAAATTTTAGTACAAATTATGTATTGTCTGGATTCTCCTGATCTAACAATTATATGCCATTTTTAAATACATAATCACTTCTACTAATATTCTTACAGAATTTAAAACACGATCGCCAATTGCAATATCAAGAAGAAAGATCAATCACACATAACACAAATGTTTTATCGGGAAAGCATAAATCTAAAAACCCCACTATCATATATTATGTATATATCATGGATCATGAAACAATCTCATACAAAACTCTAATCCAAGAGCTCTCAATACAATATACAATCGTCTCACACTGTCATACAAAAATTGACAAATCCATGTGCCAATTTACTTTTTCCAGACAAGTTGCCTCCTCTATGCAATCCCTGCAATGGAAAACCTACAAAATGATTCGAATTCCTCTTGCCTAAGCTGCACATTGCTCATGGGAACATCCAATGTGTGTGTGATTGCATGAGTTCACTTCACCCAAATCACAACTGATAGTCAAACTTTCCCTTTCACCTATTATCTCAAATGGGTCGACACTGGATCTGACATACATATAGTTAATAGTGGTAAACCTTCACTTTCATGTGAGATCATTGATTGTGAATTAATTAATAATTAATTCACTGAACTCTCACTTGTGTAAGTTCAGTTACAATGAGTACAACTGATGTTAACTCACTTAACTGAGTTAAAATACTTCACAACTCACATAACTACACTTATAACTCTGTTACAACTTCAAGTCACTTAGTTACAACTAATTCGACTTCCATGTCCCACTAGTCAACCTTTGAACTCGAATTTCTTATAGCTACCCGATTTTCCATTTTAGTTAACTATTTTCAAGCAATTATGAGATAATAGATTAATATTTATTGTCCAATTATAATTAAGGGATAATAATAGTTGACATACATCTATAAATAGAATTCGCTCACCATCTGTAAATAGACATCATCTATAAATAGAAATTGCTCATCATCTAAAAATAGACTTCCACCTAAAAATAGCCTGAGGCTCCATCCTAGTGTAGGTGCATAATGTTCACTAGGATATTCTTTTTGAATCTCAACACTCCCTCTCAACAAGAAAGGGATTATCCTTCATCCTGATCCTGTCTCTATGGTATTCAAATTTTCTCCTGGTGAGCGCCTTCATCAGAATGTCTGCATCCTGATCTTCTGTAGGAATGTACAGAAGCAACATGATCTTCCGCTACACATAATATATGATATGATGATACTGGATATCTATATGGTTAGATCTATCATGAAACACAAGATTAATCGAGAGTTTA